>JAEBDU010013274.1:0-20665 GCA_016802625.1 Heliconius numata | reverse complement strand
ACACAAACATACACACACATTGACACCGTCCGGTCCAAAACGGTTCACCTAGTTTTTCAGACACCCCCCACCCCTTGCAAGATTGATTTTCTGTCGCGCATTTCACTTGCACTTTCGTAGGGGGTGGCTGTTGCTGTCCCTGTCTAACACCCGCGCCGACCTTGAAATGGGCACGCACAAGTCTGCTTTTCAGGGTTGTCTCAGTTTGCGTGAAATTTTAGTATGTTGTTTGGAAAATCGTTTTAAATGGTTTTTGTGTAGTAATAAGTGAAAATAATTATTGTTTATTTGTTTTTTGGTTGATATTGAATCATTTCTTTTAGAAAATGTACTGAATATTTTTTATTATCATCGTTTTATATAACATCTATAAATAATAATAACTACTATAAAATTCAATAAAAAAATACCTCAAAAGCAGCCTTCCTTACAGTAAAACCATAATATCTAAAACGATATAGCCGTCAAAGGACAACCCTATCTCCTAATCAGTAGCTGTAGGTAGATGGGTGCCTGGAAACGGGGTTAGTCGATCTCCCCCATAAGTGAAAGCGTTCACTTGCATCCTGTTCACGCACACAAGTGAACCAGCCCGGGGGCTTCTCCTGTTTCTGTTATAGACGTTTTCATGTTTTCATGGAAAATTACTGGTACTAGAAAATTACTGGTAAATTGTACTAGTAATAATAATTATGTGTTAATACAATACGTTTTCCGCTGTTTTAACATAATTATATTTTTAATTAAAACATATTTTCTATATTTCTTAATTTAAATAAATAAAAACTTGTATAATACATATTGGTTAAAGTTTAAGTTGAAATTACAGAATGTATGTGCCTAAATTGGGTACAGAATTTGGCTGTGGCAAATTTTTTTAAAGAAAATATATTTAAAAATAAATACTTTTTTAGTAATAGGTCACCTAGTTAGGATTTTAAAATATTTAACATTGCAATATTTTCAAATAGCGCAAATGGTTACTGAAATAATTACTTATTTTAAACACAAGGTCGTCCGACTAACATTTTTAAAATATTGTGAAATATGGTACAATACAAATGAGAAAGACACTAAATATACTAAATTGGGTATTAAATAGAGGCTATAGCAGCAGCATGTTGACTAACTACATATTATTATGTAGTTAGTCAACATGCGTTTATACGCGATGGTTGTGGGTTCTATTTCCACTCGGGGGAATGAAAGATTTTCATATCCTACTTGTGTCTCTTCTGACGCTATATGCCATGATGATTTTGGAACATATCTAAAAGATAATAAATGAATTCGTTTAAAAAATATGACAAGATTAATAACAACATGGGTATTCTTCGCCACGTAGTTTGATTCATATGATAATTTCCATATTATATATTCTGTCCATTACTATTCATATAAAAAACTCTTTTATTATTATTACATTACCAAATCATGTTCATATTTTTTCTATAGAAAATTTGAAAATATCCATATCAAATTAAATTTTATTATGAAAGAAACATCATAATCGTAGATAGTACACTAAGAAGTACAGCTTTAATCATTTAATTTTGTAATTATGACAGCGCCTGTCACTACTTTTAAAGCCTAGATACATATATTAATTGCATTTACATTCTAAAACACGATCAAAATGTTCTAATTTAACATAAATAACGAAAAAGTGTAGACCTAACGCTTATCTGACGTTAGTAGGCCTCGAAATGAGGCCAATGTCGGGCTAGTGTTGCAACTGCGCCCGCGCCAGCCAATGTCGTTCTTCCATTTCCTAGTTACGTCAGCGGTGTGGGCACAGTTACGACACTAGCGCGAGTGCATTCTTCTTTATCTTGCTCTATGGTTTTGGAGTAGGGATGTACTTTATTATGAATCGAATAACAAATCGATTGATTTAGTTAATGTTTGATGAGAAAGGTCATATTAATAATAAAGTATTGTTGTCATCTTATTACAACTTTATACTGAAAATAGAATGGGAATATTTTTTTATTATTAGATATCTCTGACCCTTTTTGTTCTATATCTTTATTTTTCATACTTTAAGATTTTTCAGTAACCCCTAACTTATGTATTTTTTAACTTCTTGATGCTACTGCTTATATGATATCAGCAATTCTTTCATAATAATTATTATACTATAAATTTTAAAAAATGAGTACCACAATAAAACAATTAGTTCTAGGTGGTATAAACGTAACATATAAAGAAAGGTCCTTGAAACAATTTCGAGATTAAGTTTTTGATAAAACGTGTCGTAAAACTGAATGCTCTAGGCCTAGGTCAGTTGAGTTAGTTATAGAAAAATGACCTTTGTAACAAATAAAAATGCAAATGTTCTGTAAACGTAGCTGTTTAAATATATAATATATTCATATTGTGCGACTTAAAAGTATTGAAAAAATATTTGGTCTTAGTAGGTCTTTGTTTTAGTAGGTACCTTTTGTACATTTTTACGTGTTATAATATTTATTTAATACAACCTTACTTCACGAATTACATATGCGTTGAAATAAGCCAAAGACTAAAATTGTTCATAGATAATAATTATTTAAATTTTGTGTAGTAGCCATAGTCAGTATTTTGCGGTACGGGAAAAAATGTAGAGATTTGATATTCCGTTTTCCATTTTCTTTGGACATTTGAAAACATTACGAAATCGATGTCGCTCTTTAATTACCTATTTCAAAGAGAAATTCAAATTATAAATATTTTCAAAAATAAGGTATATAATTACCATTAAAATGGAGTTAGAAACTATCTACATATATATTTTACTTCTATTAAAAGAATAGTTTCAACTTATATTTTTTTACTTACGCGCCTAGCACGTGATGGCCAAGACGACACATACAGCTCGCTGAAACACAAATGTATTTGGCAATATCCAAAACAAAGCAGTCGTTTATCGGCACCACTATTTTAAGTACGGTATAAACTAGTATTGAAATTGAACAGAGTTATATTTTTTTTTAATAAAATAAAATATTTTATTTTGTACCTATTTTCTGCTTATATTTTATGGAGAAGTCAGAAATTACGGACATTCTAATTATATGACAAACTACGCTTTTTACTTTCCCACAATTTTTAAATATTACGGGTTGGTTGTTTTGGAGAAATAATTTTTCGTGTTAAAAAATAGGTTCACTTCACTTCTGAACGTAATAACAATGTCATATTAATATTAAACAAACACCAATTGTGCTTTGAAATTCTCAAAAACATTTATCGTTTCGAAATTGTCTTTAAATTATTCAATACTAGTTTTCACTTATAGCTTCTCCCACGTCGTCAAATGAAAAATTATAAATTATATTTTTCCAATTTAATCAGTAGGTAGGTAGTTCCTGAGTTTAGTGGGTTCAACCAAACATACTCATCAGTTTTATAATATTACTACGAGTATAGATTTTCTTAAATAATCCTTGATGTGCTCCTCCAAACGACGTCTCGGCAAATAGGTGACAACTGGAGCAGGATGTTCAGCTGATGGTCAGGCCATGTCCACAACAAATGCAGTACTATTATGCTATTATTCTATTTATATCGTGAGATGCAGGCTGCATGAATAGATCTCAATACACTGCGTTATATAAACCTTGTGGTTACTTATTGCGTTTTTATTTTAAGGTGGACAGGGGTTCTTCCCTTTAAATACTTATATATTATGAATTATATTAATATTCCACACATTTATGTGATGAGTCATGAGGCCAGTCGAGGCGTGAGGGTACAAGGGTGTGATTGTAAACTTTTATGATTAACATTGGAGGAAAATTAAATATGCAATGCCTCCAGAACTCGGCGGAAAGTGGAGGGCGGAGTGTCTTAATTCTAAATTCTTCCTACTTTGATACGTGCGGGATACAGCGTTTATTAGAAAATAAAACAATTACACATGGAATTTGAATCCACTACCGTCGAATTCACATACTGACATCAATAACAATCGCATTGCTATATAATGTTACATTATATTTTTTTCAAATAAACCTGTCCTTGTCACGTCACGCCGATACATAATGACATTTTTCGTCGAGATACAGATTGCCGAACACGTGACTTGAGCACGTGAAGCCACCGTAATAGATATAGGCCTATTGAATGTATTTTTCAAATTAAAGTTACAGATTGCCGAATCTTCACGCTTTAATTCAGCATAAATCAAAGTAGTAGTCCAGTCGTGGTACAGTGGCACAAGCGTTTGATTGTGGGTGTGGGTTCGTTTCTCAATCAAGGAAATTAAATATTTAATATTTTGATTATTTCGCTCTGGTCGCGGCAAAACGCGGCGTTAAGTTTCGCCCCTCAACACGCTAGGCCTCCAGAATTCGGCGTTACTCTCCGCCCTAAATCGCACTTTAAATGCAGGATCTAACGCCAAACTTTATTTTGGTAGAGAAAAATTAAAATAAGTCCATCTGAGATCTCCATCTGAGATCGAACATTTAACCATTGAGTGTACACTAGTCAGCCCCCGATGGCTACAAATTGAATTTAATATTTGATCAAAGTTTAGCATTTAATTAAGCTTTAAAGGACTCGATAATGTACTTCGTAGTGCAGGGTACGTCTAATTGGCACTGATAACTCGTGCGAAGGTTATAGGTTCAATTTTCTCACGGCAATTCTCTACTGTAATAATGACGGCAATAATCAAAGGAGTGATTTTTCACTACTATATTGACTGTTTCACGAATTATTTACATTCATTACATAGTTTTAGTGTTTATTTATATGTAAATTACTGATTATGAAAAAAAAATACAATTAATCATGTGTACAGAACTCTTTCTGACTTCCATTTGACCACAGGCGAAGTCGCAAGTAAATTATGGCCTATGTATTATTCTGATGTATAAGCTATATTACCGTAAAGTTTCATCCAAATCCGTTTAGTACTTTCCGCGTGAAATTGGTGTGAGTGCGCGTGAAAGTGAAATACATCCTTGCAAACTTTCATACTTACAATATAGTTTAAAACATATTCTTTACATAAAACGCGTCAAACATCTATTTTATTGTCCAAGTTTTCTTAAAATCGTTATTTTATTTAAAACGTCTAAGTCACGTTCCCATTTAAATTCTTTGTAGGTTATTAAGGAAGTGACAAGGTAAGGCCAATGCCAAGGTAACAACACTAGCGGTAGTAACGTATCTCATATACCTTATTATATATGTATAATACTTATTTATATAGGTATTTTTTGTATATTTCAACTTATTTTTATAATATTTCCATAGATAATTAAAATCGTTAGAGCAAAGTCAACAAGAAATAAATAATTAATTTGTTTGTTTCTCACTAACTTCAAGATGCCTTCATGGCACAGTTGAGAAATATTTAGCTGTACGCACGATGCTTCCGAGCTCAGTTCCCATTTAAAACAAATTTGAAAATTAAAATATTTTCACTTCCCTAGTTGAGGGATTAGTTAGAATTTATATTGAGTTGTATCACTCAACGCACCATTTTTAAATAAGTGGAAAGCATAGTGATATACCACGAGGTTTACTCTACATAATTATAACACCTAATTATTTTATTAAAATGATATTTTATTTTGTTTAAACAAACTGCAATGATTGTCATAGAACAAGGAAGTAAAACTAATCTGTGGGCATAGTCTGTAGGAGCGGAACGTACAAACTACTGTCTCGTAAGGCAGATTACACATAACAGCATTAAAAACAGCTTAAAAAATTATAGATAAATTTTGAAGTTATTACTAATTTTATCGTTTCAGAAGTACGTGTTATCTTGTTAGGTACATTAGAAAATTATGTTTGAAATTTTAAAGTGTGATCTAAAAACTTTTTATAAGACTTGTATAGAAATATTATAAAGTTAACAATAATACAATAGTGTAATTAACAAACAAAAAAATGTTATTTAGTAAATATATTTAATTGTTCAACTAAGGTCGTTTTTATTTCATACAAAATACAAAGCGTAGACTAAACTCCTGAATGAAATGAACAATTTTACTTATTTTCTACATGCACTACGGTCTGCTTGACGTTTTATCCCGAAAAGATAAAGAAATGCCGAATGAACCTAGTGTCATTAAGACACTCCGGAGAAATAAAAATAAGTCAACCCTCGAATTTACTTTTTATTGCTGTCCCGTTAGGCCACGGTGCATTTTATTAAGAACTTGTGTATTTTCTAGTTTTGGGACCGAATTGATTGAAGTTATAAATGTAAGAAAACTATCGTGTCTCGCATTTTATTCGATATTTTAATGATATTAGTTTTAATTATTTACTATATGATAACTAATTTATACGTGACAGTTTCAAACTGTCTCTTTTATTTCGTCTAATCCTTCTGGTCTACTTATTTGTACATGTTCTTTACATGTATATAAATAATGTTTTTTTTGGTTACCTTCACGCTGTATTCCGCGCATAGCAGGGTAGGTAAAGGGAACCTCGGAATATCTTGTTCAGACACCCGTTTCCATTTATACATATCCGTTCCGTGCTGAATTAAGGAATCATTATGTATAGAGTAGCGGAACTCAACGTCGCGCTTTGCTTCGTTATCTGAGCGAGGAAAGAAAAAAACGATGGAAAGGAAAAGAGGAAAGAAAATATAAAATATAATAGAAATGCATTCAAAAATCGTCCGTCGGTAAAACGCCTAACCGACGTGTGACGGTGGGTCCAAGGTTAGTTGTATTTTGTTCCGCACTATACACTCTGACGTAACAGCAGATGTAGGCGCTCTGTTATCGCGACGTATGTATCTATATAGATATAGATAGATAGATACTGTAACTACCATGTTTCAGATAGTAATTGCGTTGTTGATTAACCCTTCGGGGGTTAGTAATGTAAGCTGTACCATTATTAGATAATTCATTTATCTTTTTATTTTTTTTGTGCAACTTTAGCATCATGAGCTGTCAAACTAGACTTAGGTTAATTTAGATTATCAAAGACGTAATGTAAATACTATATTCTTTTAAAAAATACAAAAAAAAAATAACTAAAATACATGTATTGTTCGTAATTAAATATTTTATTAAACATTTCAGAATATAGAGTAGCACATACTCCCCTAAGATTAGGGACACATAGGTAGATATCTACATAAAAGATGAATTCTTGAAATTCCTACAGAATAAAAAAACGGAATTTGCCATTTAATTCCGTAAAATAAAAAAAGATGAGGTCAAAATTCATATAGAGTTCATTATTTCACATTTACCTTCTACCTATTACAAAAAATATCTTTCCTTTTCAGGACGCCAGTTCAAAGCACACAAAATTATCTTGGCTGCATGCAGTAAACATTTTCAAGAGTTATTCGACACAGCCCCGCCGAGCCATGCAGGCGCTTGCTACGTGTTCCTCGAAGCCACCAGTGCTGACAACATGCAGGCACTCCTCGAGTTCATGTACAAAGGAGAGGTGCATGTCAGCCAGGATGCTCTCTCCAGCTTTCTTAAAAGCGGAGAAAATTTACAGGTAAAAATTCAATTTAATTCTTCCAATTTGAAGTATTTGTAAGAGATGTTGGTGATAAGTCACATATTCATTACGTGTTCCAATACCTGTACCATATCAAAGTCACATGTAAAAAATTCTAACTAATAGATCTGTGTAAATAGTTCTGTTATAAAATTTGCAATTTCTCTAAACTCAATAATAAAAAGCTAAAGAAAAAAATATTAAAAAGTAGAAGAATAAATTAGTTTTCATTATTCAGTTGTGTATTATAGGAAAAATTTAAGAGACATGCAAATGGCATACAATATATAATATTAATCGCTTTTTAAAATTGTCAATTTCAGGTTAAAGGCCTATCAATGGAAATGTCCAACGAAGCATGGGTAAAGCAGCAGACGCAGCAAGCATCAGAACGTCAGTCAACCCGAGTTAAGACGAGCCCAGTATCTGGATCCAATAGCTGTGATATCCAGGACTCTGCCCCGCCTCAGTCGCACACGGCCACGTTCGCACCGATTATGCCCCAGTACGGAGGAATGCCTATACACAGTGGAGGGGGCTCTATGGGTCGATATGCCCCACCCGCTCATCTACCTATGCACTCTTCTACGCACCGCAGACCACCTCCACCGAAACCGTCACCGTCACAGAGCCCACACGCAAGGAATTACAGGTAATTGGGTTTTTTTTCGGTCTAATTTATTATTTGTATTTTAATTAGATTTTAATTTTACTTAAGAAATAAAAATTGCATTATTTGTCGGTGTGTCCCGGTTAAGTTGGATAATTAAGGATTAAGCAAATCCTGAAACTTTGCGCGGAAGAATAAATAAATTGGAATACGGCCTAGTCGTCCTTCGCTGCTACAAGTAAGGAGCGTGAGCATTTAACAAGTAAATAAATATAAGATAAAGGTTACATAAAATGTATGATAACTATTGACTAGCAATTTTGAATTTGATGTTGACACATTATTAATAATAATTGTTGTTTTATAAATACGTTGAATGAAAAAAAATGAACGAATAAAATATTCCCTCTATAAATGTTAAGTTTAAATATGTGTTTTAGGCAAAGTTCATCATCGTCGCACTGCGGCAGCGTGGCCGACGAGCCGGACACGCGCTCGTCGCCGGGCGCGAGCGGCCGCTACGAGGACGCGCCCGACACGTCCAGCCACGCCAACCCAAAGAACAACGGATACGATAAAGGCACCGCGGTTAATGATGGTATGATGGAAAGCCTGTCCAATGACCAGGGGGCTGAAGGTCCGTTTCGTTTTCAAAATTTACAAATAACACTCCTTTCTCGAAATAACACTATTAATTGGTGACAGTTACTAATACTTGGACGTTTAATTTTTGAATTTGTTGGTTTAAGGAGCAATTGGCATTTAAATTCGTTTTTGTTACATCTCTGTATATCACTGACTTGATTATTTACAACTTATTTGCTATATTTCCAGATTTACGGGTAAAAAGTGAGAACGACTACCATTCGGGTTATAACAATTCGCCGCCTCCCGCAGTACCGGTGCCCACAAGCAATTACCACGACAAGGCGCAGGAGACTTCACCGGTACCCCCCAAACCCAGCCCCGACCTATGGCCCACGAAACTGATCACGAGCAAATCTGGTGGAATAGCAACTGCTGATGGTAAGGAAATACATATTTTTGAGCTTAATAATAAAATGTAAAATTTCCGCTGCATTACGACGATGTCATAGCTAATTTACATACTTAGAGGAATAAATTTACAGAATATTTTTAGAGTTAAAGTGTAATGTAAACATTACAATTTTCTCAAAACATTTGTTTAACCAAAAATACAATAATTTGTCACGTACATACCAAGATTTTTGAGAGGATTTTTCAGAGGGTACTTAGTTTTAAGGCAGTCCGCTCCCCACTTTCCACCGAATTTTTGTAGGCATTGCGTGTTGAATGGCGGAACACAACGCCGTGCTTTTGTCTTGACACTAGAATGCACAAATGGAAATATAAATTTAAATAAATATTTCATCTCCTCGAGTGGGGATGGAACCCTCTACCAGTCGGTTTACAACAATACAACAATTACAATTTGTGACTCTGCGCCACAACTGGCCTTTATATATACTCATAAATATATAAAAATATCGACACAGTGCTTACAAAATATATAAAATTACAGGTAAAAAACTAAAATGTCCATACTGCGAGCGGCTGTACGGGTACGAGACGAATCTGCGCGCGCACATCCGGCAGCGGCATCAGGGTATCCGCGTGCCGTGCCCGCACTGCAGCCGCACCTTCACGCGCAACAACACCGTGCGCCGCCACATCGCGCGCGAGCACCGCCACGTCACGCACCTGGCGCCCGGCCCGCTGCCCAACCACACGCAGTAGGCCTCCGCCCCTGTCTAACCGAACTACCTCTGAGCACGGGCGTGCGGCGGGCCGCTGGTGTCATCTTTTTTGTTGGATAGTCGTTGTGATACTTTTGGCGCGTCAAAAATATGACTTTTGATTAGTTGGTTGGGTGGCAGGTTGTTTTTTTAGATGAGTTTTTGGCTTTAGCGCTACACCGCGCACGAGCACTGCCACGTGGCGCAGCTAGTGCAGGGCCCGCTGCTCAATTATACACTGTAATGCGAGTGATCAACGTTGTCCAATCTCTGTATCTTCTGTATTTTTGTTCTTGTGTAACGTTTAATTAGTTTGGATCGAAACGCTTTAAAAACTCTAAACATTATAATTCTTTTGCATTGAAATACAATTTACTTATATTTATATTTTTATAGATTTCTTGTGTAATCCAAAAGATGCTATTTTTACCACGAAACATAAATGTTTAGAAAATATACCTTATACATAGATGGATAGGAAATTTTATATATTTTGTCATATATTAGTTGATCACTCGCATTGATGCCCATTCTTTTACTCTCTCTTATGTGTTCTTGTTCTTGTATATCGTTTAACCGAACTACCTCTTCGCACGGGCGGCCTGCTGGTGTCATTTTTTTTATTTGGTGTTGCCGTTTTGATAGTCGTTGTGATACTTTCGTAGTGTCAATAATTTATATAGATAGTTTCTTTCTTTGATCAGTTTTTAGCTTTATTGGAAGAATTTGTTGGTTATATTATCAATGAGGGTGAAATTGAATTTTTGACTCGCGTCAGTATCCCAACGACTGTAGCACGCGGAAGTTCTCCTACGTTGGCACCGGCACGGCCCGGACAGTCGTGGTCACCCGTGCTGTTACTTACTCTTGTAACATGCGTACAATAAAATTACCTCGTCGATGCATATTGTGTAATAATCTACCTCAAAAATTGATCTTAAGATTTCCTTAGATTTTGGACTCGTGCGATGATTCACGTGTGACTTCGAATGTTGCTCAGTGCCCCTCTCCGGTACCTTGCACCTTCACTCGTACCTCTCTCTGTACTGAAGGACCTGTCGAGACTGATGGCTGACGGCATAGGCTTAGCTGTAAATAATAGGAGAATCTTGAACCGCCTTGGCCTAGGTTGAAACACGCGTTTGACGTTGCATTACTCTTTATTCATCTATCTATCGCAATAGACCGGTATTGGTTTATGTTTATTTAAACAAATCTGTGATACAATAGGACAGGCTCTATATTTTTTAGTTTTCGCCACTGTTTTAAGTAAATAGCATGCGAGTACAGTTTTACCGAACGTTTAGTTTGTACAAAGTACAACGTCCTAAGCATAAGTAGTTAGGTAAACGTTGAAATTATGCATGTAACACAGGACCGTTCCCACTCGGACGGATGTTACTATTGAGACCAAATTATTATATGTTTTTACGCGATGGTGTCGATTTTAGCATTCCGTTATGTTTCTTTATATATATATTCTTAGTAGGTACATTTAGAAGGCCCTCTTTAATTGTATAACCTAGTCATTTCAAGTGCAACGGTGAGATTTAAATATTTAGTGAGGCGTCGGCGGTATTGTATTATAATTGTTGAGGCCGCCGGCGTCTCCAGCTGCGTAGACTCTGCTACACGTTTAGTTCTCTTGGAACAAATGCAAACGGGACAGTGCCAAATAACCTCAATTTTAAGTTCACACCATTTATTTATTTTGTGTTTTTTTTTTAAGTGTGAATGTAGCGACTGGGTGTTCTATTCCTGATATTTAGGAATGAGTTGCATTCATATTTATTATATTTATATTATATTTTTAGTGTACATTGATTTTTATTTCTTATTAATGATAAACGCTTTCAAAGGCTCAGTGATTTATTGTTAAATTAGTAGTTTCTGTTTGTTCGTTACAAATAATTAATTGATTTACCTCATTTTTATTCGCATTTAAGATTTTATTTATAGTTTATGTGTGCGCAGTCCTTTTAGTGTCAGTATGGATCGGAACGTTGTACGTAACTTTAAAAACTCTAAATATTATAATATTTTTTTAACTAAAATACAATTTACTCTATTCACCTTTATATTTATTATAAATTTCTTGTATAATCCTATAGATGCTATTTTTACCACAAAACATAAATGTGTAGGCATAATGTATGTAGCTTATACACAGATGGACAGGCAATTTTATTATATATTTTGTTGTCTTGTCGTATATTATCCAGTTGTTGATCCTCGGTTTTAAAGTTTTGGGCGAATTTTGACGAAGACAAGGGTTTTTTGAATGCGTGTGGCCTACGTTTGTGGCTAAACGATTTATAGAAGGCGGGTCATGATGCAAATAATGCATCATTGAGAACGGACGGTTATAGCGCTTTTAAACTTTAGTAATACGAACTTGAAAGCAATTTTATTAACACCATATTGATTTTGCTTTCTTATAAGTAATTTTGATAAATACACTTCAAATACTTGTATATTGAAAGCGCTATAAACATCGATTGGTTTATTATAATGGTATAGGTGACGATTTTTTTTCATTATTACGTTACATATTTTTGGCATACTTGTTTTAGGTTTATTGTTAAGGCTAGTTTCATTTTTCATTTGTAAGTTGTTAAATTAATGATTTTTTACAATAATCACAACATTAGGATGAAAGTTTAATTAGTTATTCTGTTGTCATTTCATTTTCTTGTGAATTCAAAATTCATGCGTACATGTGATTTCTTTTGACATATAATGTTTTTTTTGTGATACGTAAAAGGGATTTGCATAATGCATCACGTTTTAAGTTTTATCTTTTTTTTTTTAATCGCGTCTAATTTTAAGGGGGTAACGAAGTATTGTCTGGATGTTGACACTAAGGGATCGCCATTAAGCTACTTCAATCGTTTCCTTCTATCATTAAGGTACAAATTAAAATATCAAATTTTAATATTATATAAGTAATATTTTTTTAATTCTGTGTTTTCTTGTCGTTACGATTGTAAAATTAGTTTGACACGGTTTTAAAGATTTTTAGTTATTACATTGTTAAATTTAGGACTTACTGGATAGTTCCCCATAGTGTTAATGTTGTATTGATGTGATAAGGACACTTCGTCGGTGTATTACAATCCCTCTCGGGTCGGTCTCTCGCGTCCCCGCGCCACTAGATGTGCAAATGTATGGCGAATACAAGGCGAATTGCCATTACGATACTATAATATACTTGATGTTACCAACAAAGGATGTTATTTAAAGGAGTTCGTCATCGGGCTAGCGAAAGTGTCCAATATTTTGACATATTCTTCAAAAACTAATTACTACTAATATAATTATTAGTTAGCGACGTTCACTCGCCCGATCGGCCACGTAATGGCACTCCTTTGGCTCATGTTTTAAGTTTATGATAATTTTAATTATTTTCTATGTTTATTTTGTATATAAATCGCGATATATCGTGATGGTAAAGCCAAAGATTGATACGGGTATGGTGACCCTCTGCCGTCACACTAGGACTAGCGTGTAAGTTAATCTACCTCGAGTAATACGTTTTAGTTTAAGTAAGCTTTTACATAGATTTTTATATGACGGAATAATGTAAATTAGATGTTAAGAGAAAATTGAAAAGTAAAAAAAATTTTGAAGTACAAATATATACTACCTCAGGATTCAATATATATTCCATGACTGGCATCTTCATATGGAACTTTATTTATATTGTTTAATGTCTGAACGTTTAACAATTTTGTTTTAAATGTCACTGCTAAAATCGTTTGGCGTTCAGTTTCTGTCACAGCTCGTTTTGTCGCTAGCGAGAGCGTTTGTTCAAAAATTTTCTTATAAATGCTATATTTTTCATCGATGACGCTAGTGACTAAAGTAAGATCTGTGGCAACGAATCAAATATATCAAGTTATTTGAATCTCTGAAAGGTAGTAAGTTACCCGGCGAATGCTCAAGTTGTTTGGTGTCGAGCAATCAAAGTTACCTAAGCTGGGATAAATGTTAATGTAATTGAATTAATGTTAGTTAAGTGTTAATTAGGCTAGTTATAAATAATCTCATTGATGTTCTACCTCATTAGCGCGGACGGCGAGAGATCGACCGACGGTCATTCAGTGTATTTAATTGTACCTCCCACACTCTACGGAGTATAAAAATTTTATTATTTTATTTTTTTTTCATAATTTTTATTATTATTATTACTACTTTTTTTTCACCAGTTATTTCTTGTGTTGCATAGATGTTACTATGTTTTAAGGAGATGAAAAAATTGAAAAATTATTGTTTGTTAGGTTTCTGCGAATTAAAAGAAAAATTTAAACAAAAATTATATTTTTTTTGTTTTGTTTTGTTTTTTTCTGTTACCTTATTTCCTTTTTTTTTTCTCGACAAGTTACACCCGTCCATCGTGTTTAACATTTACTGTAATTTTAAGTATGTTATTTAAGGAATTGAAATTTAATATTCTTAATGTAGTTGCACGAAAGGGACAGGTATTTGTTTAAGTAATGATTATTTGGTGTTTTTATCTTAAAAGGCACTAGCACGTCGCTGGTCGTTCGCGTATTACTCGTGTCTACGAATTTGATAATCAAAGTAATAATATAAGTGTTCTCTCGCGTTAATGTCTAAGTACGACGGTGTTTCAATCATTTTGTATAGGTAATGTCAGTGTTCGATGTTTGTTTTCACATAAATATTACCTTATTCCAATACTCTAAGAGATTTATTAAAATGAAAATAGCTATTACGTACAATAAATATAAAACAAAATATCACAAATTTTTGTCGACATATAAAGTTTTTAAGATAGATTATAATAAAGATTGAAATATTGTTTACAATCCCTGTATAGTATTTAAAAGAAGATTTTTGATCCTCAATAAAAATATTTATTAGATCTCTTTAAAATTCGACAACTTATAAATGGCCGTATCATGGATTGTACATGGAACTACCTACTTTTTTAAATAAAAAAACACGAACAAAAACGTATAAAAAAATAAACAAAAATACACGTTTAATATATAGAAAGGGAAAAAAATAAAATGTATGTTTGCGAGAGAATAATTTTGTCTATTCAACGATAAGCTTATCGTATTTTAATCTGTTTAAATATTAAAGCATTTCATGTCTGTAAATAATCACCAGCCATTTTATGATCTACAATCATTTTGTTATTAATCGATGTTTACAATGTTCTTGGTGTCGTGTCAGGTCGATAGAGCAACGACATAGAGCACTATTTACAAGAACTAAAGTACAAATTCAAGTCTTATACTAATGTCAGTACAAAATATGAATAAATAATTGAAAGATTTATGCAGTTGGATACTATGTAAATGTTGCCAAAATTATATTTTTTGGAGCACCCGCTATAATTTAACGTTTAGCATAGGTTATCTGAGTACAGTACAAAAATAATTTGTAACTTATCGTTTATTGGTGACGAGAGTGTGTATGCTCTATTTGGCAATGGGAAAATAATATTCAATACCTAATAAATAAGTTTATTTTCCAAAAACTAATGATAATTAAAATCGTTATATTTTTTTTGTCCGAAATGATCTATTAAAATTAGTGATTATTTAAATTCAAATATTTGTTTTTTGGGGTTTCTACACTCTCGTTGGCTACTTGCGTTATGTACGGCAGCCCGCAGCTAGGAGTGGAATGGGATGTTATTGAAACTTGTCTAGGAGATTTCGTAATTATTAAGGGATTTTTGTCACAGTTAGTACTGTGTGTAATTTTTAAATGTTTAATGTTATCATTTGGTTGATTTCAGTTGTTTTAGCACGATTAACTTTCATCTCTTTGGGTAAGGGTAGTTGAAGATTGATAGGGGCTATTAAGCGATCTTGTAATTAATTTAGTTCTTTAATTATTTATGTAATTGGATTTTTTGTATTTTTTTTTAGAAACAGATAATTTTATTGATCTTTATTAATACGATATGTTTTTTCCTTATTTCTAAAGCAACTTTAATTGTTGTTTTTTTGTATAGTAAGGATCTGATAGCCCCATATCAATCTATGTATGTATAAAAGGGTAGGCGTGGATTGACTCGTGAAGAGCAAGGGTATACAACGTGCTCCGCCGAGCACTGGCTTAGGAGGATAGTATCGCGTAAGATTGTATGTAAACCACCATGGTTGTAAAACTAAGTAGGATTTTGTACGTAGCTAACTAATGCTTAGTTGACGATAAGCGTCGATGGTATATGTCTGTAAAGGGAAAGTGATTGTCTGTGATTTTTTTAAGCGACTTTTTTATATATATGGAAAATATTGAGAAATCCTAACATAATAAGAATAGCACTACTTGTGATTTTTAGATATTTTATGAGTTTTTCCTCATTTTTTGTACAATACTTTAGGATAAATAGAACGGTAGCAGCGGGAAGCGGGTTGAGTGTACATAAAAAAGGATAGTTGTATAAATAATTGGCAGACGAAAGGGCGTATCAAGTTATGGCGATTGGTATGACCACAGCGACGCTTGTTTCCTTTGAGGCGCGCGCTTCGACATTCGCCCCCGGACCAAATCCTGCGGGCTCGATACGAATTTACCATAGAGGTCGCGCGGCTCGTTAAACTTAGAAAATTAATTTCGATAATCCTAACATTAATAATTTATTCTAGAAAATTTTTTAGTGTGGTAACATTTTGTCGGTTTTTTTGTTAGTTTAATGTGATAATGGTAGTATGTAACTGTTATGTTTGCTTTCGGTTCGGGCGGATTGGAATCGGGGGGCCTTTGTGTGTCACTGAGGCCCCTCTAGTGGTACTTAGCTTGTGTTTTCACATTTACTGTCTAGATACACGTGCTGTGGTATATTGCGATCCGCTTGGCTATTTCCGTATTTTTACTTGTTATCACTAGCATTTCTAAACTATGCTTTTAACTAATATACTTTGGAATAATTTATCGACTAAAAATTTTTATACCTATTTACTAAAGAATGTGTGTTTGTTCGAGGGCCTAGTAGAAATAGCCGCAGCACGTGTGTTTAGAATGAAGACATGTAAAAAATCTGTATAATTCAACTTTGATACAGGTACTATAATAGTCCATGTGCACTAATTATATAAATATTACGTAAAATCCCACGACACGTACCTACATCTGACTTAGGTATAGATATTATATGGAAATAAAATTGTTCCATTGTGGAATTCTTAAATTAATAAAAAAATGTTGCTAAAATATATTATGTATTGTTTTATTTATTTTATTTTACATCCTTTTTTGATGTAATGTGCTTAGTAGAAGCGTCAGAAGAGAACTTCAATATATTAAGTACTGGTAATTACTTGTTAGTTTTCTTTACTCTTATATGTTAGCTGTCAAACGTCCTACGTGAAACATCAACAAAAATATAAAATCTGACTGTCTAGGTAATAGATAAATTATGGTAAAAAATAATTGAATATAATAAAATAATAATTGTAACATCAGAGATTGCGAATTCAGGTTTTAGATGAGAACTTTTTTATCTCTGTTATAAGGAGACAAGTGATCGTCCCTTATCGCTTGAGATATGTAAATGTTTACCAAAAAAAAAAAACCAAATCATAGTGCCTATTACAAGTTACAACATTACAATAAAAGTGCCTATTTTTATTTATTGTATTACAATTCAACCTAGTATTTCCAAACTTTCTTTAAAAAAATAAAATAACATTATATACATAAGAAACACAAATCCCTACTCTATGACCCACAATTAAAAAATAAAAGAAGGAAAGATATAATAATAGCACGTACCTTCGCAACAAAAACTTACTTCACTAGCATTCAATATGAGTCACGTTCAAGCTTTCTGTATAATAAAGTAAATAAAATAATAAATATATACCACATGCGATATTATGAGTGTAAAAAGAAACTTAAGGGATGGCTGACACCACTTACATACGAGGAAACTGAAGCACTTATTGAGCATGCCGGGTAGCATTACACTAAATATATTTATATACATACAATATAAATTATATACAATTATAAAATAATCAACAGCTACAAATACACAACATAATTTGGAATAGATAAACAAAATAAAAAGAAATAGGAAAAAAGTAAATATATATTGTAAAATAATATACTTTAACTTAAGGTTTCTATCATTGTTATGGTTTTTTAAATGTTAATGGAAGGGCGGAGTCTCCTGGTACAGGTAATAACATGCTTAAAAGGAGGCTCCAATCACTAGTGGATTTTGTAAGAAACTTGCTTAATAAAGTATTTATTATTATTATTATGTTTCTCTTTAAAGATTCACGGGTTCAAAAGAACCCGGTCCTTTGGAAGGCTTGCGTGGGGACACAGGTCCAACACGTAGAGGCCCCATAGAGAATATTCAAATGTTTTACTGTGACGCATCAGCCGGGATCCATCTCTGGGTAACCACAGGTAATTGCCCAGAAATGGTCGCCGGTTAATGCGTAGGAACTATGGAAAATGTGGAAATCTAAACTAGGACTATAGAATGGAATTTAGATGGACTGGCTACTGGCCTATTGAATGAGACTAACGGACGTCCGCCTTTACAATAGTCTCAAATTGAATGGTTGGCGGACGGTGACTCGCCTCCCACTAGATGGGCCCCAAAGCGGCGTAGTGCCTTGGGCGCAACATCGGCGTGGTCGGCTAAGGGTGTAGAGAGGTGTGCACCGGTTTCACCATCACGAGGAACTCGTGAGCGGGTTTCCCCGCTATTACGCAGATTGAGCACTTCCACCCTTTCGAGCATATAGCTCTTGCGCTCCACTCTGCCGGCCAATAAAGGCAAGCCAGAGGCGGGGGATAGATTACAATTCCCCTCCGGAGATCTCAGGTCCGTGGGGTCGCCACTTCCCAACAGCTCGCCACAAGCTGCCCTGCGGCATTATTATTATTATTATTAAAATAGAGAAATAATGATATATTATGGTTGTTTAAAAGTGCTATAAAAAGGAATTAGTAGAGTTTATATGACATTGCGCAGTGGATTAAGACAGGCACCTGTATACTTGAACCTTTTTAAATAACTTCCAGAACTAAGCCAACGGGCTCTAGAGAAAATAAAAAAGAATAAATAAAGACTTGAATTAAGTTATTATATATGAGATATATTGTGTATGTACGTACCTACCTTATCTATAAACGCAAGGCTATTTAACCTTTCTCTGATATAAATAGTCGATTTAAAATCGAAAGTAGTGAAGAAAAATCTAAATGTCAAGTCTGTGATTTTAAGTACTTAATTGGTATTTATTTTTTGTTAAGACATATGGCATTTAAATGATATCAAATGTTATTTATATATCTAACATTTACGTTTCTAATATTGAAAAAATATAACAGCTTCTCGGTCTACCCTGCTTATAGCAGAATAGACAAATTTGTCGACACACCCAATTCCTCGAACCTACGACCGTCGCCGACTTACGCCGTTAAGTTGGTTTACCTACTATTTCGATTAATAAAATGTACGTACGATTAGTAATATGTAATTAACGAGGCAAATACGCGGCGTTAAGCGCATTCAACACGCAATGCTTCAAAAGAAAGTGCGAAAGTGGAGTGTCATAATGGAAAAACTATATAAAAGAAAATGCAGATTAAAAGACCGTAGGATTTTAGGGAAATCCTCTCTTACTCCCACATAAGACCGGTACATGTCGAATTTCAGCGTTTTACGCCACGAAGTTCCGGCTTTGCAATGAATGTCAGTAACGGAAGAGTTTTAATTCAATTTACATTTAGTGACACTGAAGTAACAGACACACATTACGTACACTTATGCAAATAAATATGCGGAAACGCCTCCTTAAATTGAAACGTATTTGGCGTTGTGTTTTTTCATTTATATTACATTTCAATAACCGAAATAGTAAACCGCCTTCAACAGTTTAAGATAGCGATTTAAGATAATATTTGAAATTAAAATGTCAATTTTAACATAGCTTACAAGTTGTGTACGACAATTGTATTGATTAAATTTGACGCCTTCGTGGCGCAGGGGTGTGAGCATGCGATTGTAAACGCGACCGTTGTGGGTTCGATTCCCACTTGGAGAATGAAATATTTAATTACCTCGCTCAGATAACAAGGCAAAGTGCGTCGTTGAGTTCTGTCTCTCGTTACGCGATGCTTTAAGCATTGCGTAACTTCATGCCTAAATTCAGCGGGAAGTAGGGATGCCCCTATTAGTAGGAATTAAATATTTATTATACATATTCTCGTTTTTTAATGAGTTTTTTTATTTTTAATCTGTCCATCTAAAATATATTATGTATTCAATGGGGACAATCAACTATGCACCCTGTCTACGTTGTAGTTGTTGTCTAGTTAAGCAAATCTGTTGGTTTAAAACATAAAAAACTTTATTTAAAATTTTGTTGTGGCATGGAAAAGTTTAAATTTACAGAAATGAAAATAATTCACGCCCTCTGAGTGGGAATCGAACGCATAACCATAAGCCCGATAGACAGAAGGTCACAACGACACAACGGTTTCAAATGTTGATTTCTTGGGTCTGGCGAGACGCGGCTTTGAGCTCCGCTACTTGCGAGCATTATTAAGATCTAATTCAAAAACTTAAAGAACATTTTTTACAATAACTTAACTAATTGTTATCGTCTATTATTACTAATTTTACTCATACAAATGTGTTATCACATATAAGTAATGGAAAATGTATATAGACACCTGCATAAAATTAACATATTTTATATACGAATTGTACTAACAATTTCATATGCCACCAATTAATCTTGCTACCCGTCCCGCCTTCAAGTACGTCAAGTGACCGCTTCACCGGGAACTGATTTATCTCACGAGA
>JAEBDU010013271.1:166758-208723 GCA_016802625.1 Heliconius numata | reverse complement strand
TAGGTTTTTTTTCTAATATTAAGAATTTCCTTTAGTTACTTTTACTTCTTTTGTTTGTTCATTTCGGCTACTCAGATATTTTTTCTACTAATAAATCTCCACTTATTATTATTTTTTAACTTATTTTAATTATTTAGGCTTATATTTTCGCGGGCGTAGCCGCGTCCGGGCCCACTAGTATAAATATATATTCTGAATCCGTAACGAAAAATTTAACAAAAGTACAATCAAGGACGGTCTTAATTAAACATTTTAAAACTAAACTACGAAGCAAAAAAGCTATACAGTACGAGAAGCAATTTAAAGTTTATAAATAGGTGTTCATTAAGCAATACCTTGAACTTGATATAAAAGGATAGAATAAAAGATATTTGACTCGAAAAGTAGTAAAAGTAAGTAAAAACATACAGTTAACTACTAATTTATCTTTTAAACTTCTTTTTTTTTCTTATATATTTATCTACATATATTTTTTTCGTGGAAAAAGTTTCCACACGAAAATTGAATTATTTTCAATTCTGCGTAACTAAAGACAATACGCGGCGTTCAGTTCCGCGAGTGTCTTAATATCTACTAGTAAAACATACCTATATATAGAATACATAAAATAAATAAAATATAGAACAAAAATTCAACTGTCGATGAAAAACTCCAATTATTTAATTAAAACTGAAAAATTATCCGTACACGAAAAATAATTCCCTCATAAAAAGTTTAAATTTAAAAACTTCATAATTACTTTTCATTATAAAAGAAGTCATTTATTTCTGTACCTGTCTACACTTGACCCAATTATATTGTTTTTGTTTCAAGTATAACAGCTCAATGAATAAAATGAATCGAGAATTCTTATAATAAATGTTTGTTATAATATAAAAACTTATGATTTTGACGAAAAAATGGGAACGTTTCTTTTTTAGGATTCCGTACCTCAAATAGAAAAACCCTTATAGGATATCTTTGTTATTAGATACATTTTATTTTGAGATCGCGTGGAGGTATCAAGCTGAAATTAATATCAAATATTGAGGTCTACGGTACCTAGGAGCGCTGAATAAAATCAAGGTCCTAAGTCAATGTAATCAATAGATACGAGTTAAAAACTCGTTAATCAAAAGATACGAGTCAAAAACTCGTGCATCGTTTTTGCTGTAGTCATTTTAAATGTAAAATTAAATGAATTCAACTCTCTGTTTACGGCCGCAAGCCTACGAGTAGGTTCGATTCGCGCGAGAGGCACTCTTGTGGGTGAGTTTCGACTAAGTCATCATTCTTCTCATCGTGAAACTTATGTTTGTAGTCAATTTCATACAATTAGAGTGCATACGCCCGTAAACTTTGTTTTCATTTTTCATCACTAGTAGCAAACAACTATTTCTTTATTTCTTACAAGTAGTTCTTAAAAGAATTCCATTCAAATGCAAATAGAAGTACGAAAAGCTTTAAGAAAATCTTTTTAGTCCAACAAGATTATGTCTAGACTATAATTTCTGAGTGAACATCTTGAAGCAGCTTTGAAGCTACTATTTCTATACTTGGTATGCAGATGGTATTGTAAATTTCAAACAGTGTTTCAAATTTGCAATACTGTAACAGATTTTTTATATATTGAAAGTCCATTTTACAGCGATTCTCTGGATTTTACTTTAAAATGTTTTGATTGATTTTGTAACAAAAAAATGAGAGAGATCTGGATATGCAAAAATACATAATATTTTGTATAAATAAAAATTCGTTAGGAGATAAAAATGTTTTATGAAAAATAAATAAAATAAGATTCAATTGAAAGCCATGAGCGTAGAAATAGGAACAGGGGGACCGGCTGGTCTCTGCCCACCCAAAAATCAACCCTGAAAAATAAAAAAATCTTTACCCGAATAATTCTTTTCAAAACTGAAGTCAGGCGCCCCCTGGACAATATTCCTAGATACGCGCCTTGGCGAATCCAGAGTTAGAAGCTAGCTTGAGCACATAGAAGCAAACTCCAGCTCCAGAGTAGAAACGACGTAAAGTAAGTTAAGTTATAATTCGGTACCAGTTGTTTCGTGTTTAGAATTTCTGTATATAATGAACTTGTTAACGTTTGTGTTTTAGTAGATGTTTGATCTTTAAACTTGAGGAAGTAGAACTAATGTGGGGTTCAGCTTAGGTTGTGGGTTCATAAGTTTGTTCCGTTGAATTTTATCTTAGACGATTCGGGCGAATTTCGTTTATATGAACTATAAAATACAATACAATATAAATAACTCGAACAACTTATCGTATAAGAATTTTGATGTAGCTTGATGAGAACGTAAGGCTTGGTGGTCAGAGCGCTTGGGCTGTTTCCAAGCGGGATGGGTTCAAATTTTTCTATGTTAATTTTTATTATATATTCTTTAAAAATGTATTTTGAACGCACAGAGAACCGTTACACTAGACACTCTATTTTTCGCTTCTCCGCGATATCTTGTATTTTGAGCGGCTTAACTCAACTGAAACTGAATTTATCTATATTCGGTGGAGTGAAAATAAAAATTATATTAAAAGTGTTTTTTCATACGGTAGAATATAAATGAAATATTAAAAAAGTCGTTTGTTTTTCTTTTCGAATCTCTACTTAAAATATAATGTATGCAATAAAAAAAATTTCACTAATAAAAAAATATAATCTATCAATATTTTATATTCCATTATCAAAGTAAAGAGATATTGGATATTCATTTTAATATTAAATTAGCCAGATGTTAGCCAATATAGGCTTAACAAGATTTACAGGCTTTTGTAGTTCAACAATAAAGGCTGACCTTTGATTGATAACAAAGAGACGTTGGTCTGATATTAAATAGAGTCTGGAGATCATATCTTAGTAATGGAAGGTTCTAGGTTCCAATCCGGGTCGAATAAGACTCGTTTTATATTTTTACATTTCGGAGAATGCACTGGTTAGAGAAAACACGCACGAAAACATGCACTGGTTAGCGTTAGGTTACGGTGCTTTTCCACAGGATTTTTCAAAATTTAATAAGCTGTTCCGAGTTATTCATAAAACATTTGTATTCATAATGGAAATATTTCTCTGAATAAGAAATGATTTCACACCTACGCTACGTCTTGAAGGCTAATATAATTAAATGAACCTATTTTTAAACTTTACGCTTTATTCCGAGCAAGGCAACTCTGTTCTCGGCCCATATCGTTGAATGGCGGAACTGAACTCCGCATTATGTTTACCGGGGCGGAAGAATGAAAATAATTTGTTACCCGAGTGGGGTCTGGTACTCATGACCATCGCGTTTAAAAGCTGACGCTGTTCTACAGCGCCACAATGGCCTTTATAATTATTTATTAGATATATTATTTGAGAACTATCCAAATATATTAATACCCACATAAACATAAAAAACCTAGATAAACTAAATTCCAACTGTAATAAGAAAAACCTCTAAAACTAAAAGAATCGTTCACTTAACTTATCTAATTACGAGACTATAAGACTTAGGATATATTTAATTTCATCAAAAATACTCTGTTCCATACATACGTCCTTGAAAGGTACACAACAAGTATCATAAACTGTTTGGTAAGAGCTGAACTTTGGTAATGGTGGGTGTACCCGCAGTGAGCGGACACTTCGCCACATTTGGTCAAATCAAATACAGGCTTTAAGTAAATATGTAGTTTGTATGTGAATCGTGGAACGACTTGATAATTATTATTATTTGAAAGACAGAAACACTCAGGGAATGAACTATTTAATATTTTAATTTCTTCACTCTGGTGACAAAACAAAACGCGGTGTTGAGTTCCGCCAATGCCTCAAATGGGGAACGGAGTGTATTAACGCTAGGATCCCTCTGCCTACCTTTCTATTTTAGGTATACAGCGTGTAGCTGAAGAAAAAAAGAATTCGAATTAGTGATTTTCCTGGGTAGGCATAGAAGATAGTGATAAATCAATGATTTACAACGTAATGACGTTTTCTTCTTAAAATTACTATAAAGAAATTAAATATTTAATGTTTTAATTTCTCCGCCCTGGTAACGAAGAAAGCGCGGCATTAATTTCGGCCACTCAATGGCTCCAGAATTCAGCGGAAAGTGTTGAACGGAAATGTCTGAATGGGAACAGAGTATCTCAAACCTAGGTTTCCAGGTTCCCTCTACCTACCATGCTATTTGCAGGATACAGCGTGAGTGTGAAACAACCTAAGTTCGTTAACCGCACCCTAAGTTACGCCAACAATTTTCACATTAAAGTAATGTGAATGTATTCCAATAAATTACAAGTATTTGCATGATATATGAATACTTATTTGAAATTATGCTAAATGACATAAAAGGGTAAAATAATTTCATAATAAAACCGTCACAAGATATTAATACCCTGACGCCATACATCCGACACCTCGTCCTCTACAAAGGGTCTTCTGACCGTAGATCCCATTGAATGGCTTTAGAATTGCAAATTATAGAGATTGGCTTTTAAAGTTATTGTAGAAGTAAAAATATTTAAAAACAAGAAGACTAAATTCTACTCTAATACAGTCAATATTATTAATTTATTTATTTGAAAACATTTTTTTTTGAGGTCGACGTAACTCAACAGCACACCGCCAAACTGAAAAAGTGAAGTGAAGTCTCGAATATTAGGCGGAAAGTAAAAAACGGAGTGTCGTAACACTATGTTCCTTCTGCCTATCCTATTATACGAGAAACGTTAAGTTGTTTATATTTGTATAACACATCTTCTTTCCAATTTCTGTAAACATTATAAAAATATGAAAATTGAACTTATAGTGAAAATTAAATGTTTCATTTAAAATATACAAAGAAAATCACAAACACCTGTTACATTAAAACTCTTTTATATGAACATAATTATATTAAAAGTAAAATTTCAATATTAAAGCCCGAATAGTTTTACTTTGTAGCTTGACCTACTATTTGTCGCTATATAATTATTATGCCGAATGTAATTCGAATAATTTTCTTTAATTTCCGGTTACAACGATAAATGCCTTTGGGGAAGTATGTAATTTTATTATTCCATTGTTCCATTTTTATTTTTTTACAATTTTTCCCTTCTTTGTGAGGAAGAAAATGTATTGATATCTGAAAGATTTACAATATTTATATATATATAAATAAAATAGAAGTGTCTGTCTGTGATAGATAACCGTGTTTTTCCAAGTAATAAACAATAATTAACAACAACTAACATTTTTTTTTGTGTTTGTCCGGGGTAATCTCCTAAAAATCAATACTATATATATATAATATTTTTACTAAAAGTAAGAAAGGGTTGTGTAAATGTTATAGTTCAAGTTCACAAACAAAACTTTATGCAAATATAACTCATATGGACGAAACAAACAATCGTAAATCGGCAGGAAATGAAAATAATTCATTCCCCAGAGTGGAAATTGAACCCACGCCACGTCCGTCGTATTAACAGCTTGATGCATTGCTAGTAAGAATAATAGTTGTTCATATTTTGCCTTTAGCGTTTAGAAAAAAACCATTATATTCGCTTTTAATAACTTCTTGTTTTTATACAAAATACATTTATATCTATTATTTATTTATTTTTATTTAGACTAATTTAAATATTTAAAGCATATAACTATTAAACGCGACGGTTGTGGGTTCGATACCCACTCAGGGGCACAAATTATTTACATTTTCCGGTTCTGGTAACAAGATAAAACGCGACGTTATTATTCTATTCCCAAAAAAAATAAAACTGTTGAACTATTTTTCAACAACACTTTTAACGTGGCAATTAACGTGAACTAAAACGTTCCATACTGCCGTCGTTATAATTGAATTTCTATTGATCACTATTTCCATAGCCTTTGCAGCCCGCGCTGGACTAAACCGTCAACGACGCAATTAAAAGAGGATTTTGCAAGCACTTCACTATTTGATTTGCTAGTTTGTTGATTGGGCAGTTTTCTATCTAAATAAATAAAATATAATAAAGTGATACTCAAAAAAAAAGTTATTAAAAATATTAATTTTATTTAGCTATAAAATATTCGCCGTCGTTACCAGCGGTAATATGCCGTTGCACATCCATTTCGAAATGAGAACGGAGTGTCTTAACACTAAGCTCTCTCTGGCTATCCTGCTGTATACGGGATACAGCGTGAATCCGATTTTTATAATAGCTTAAAATTAATGCGCATTTCTCTAACAATTACAACAATGTTTTACAAAAACATTCTTAGTATTTGTAATAAATGTTAGTACAATTTTTCTTAAAGACCGTAATTAGGATTGTATGTAACGATGCCTCGATTCCAACGGCCATAATAATAGCTTTAATAAAACCTAATTGTCTTGTGCTGAGTAGCGCAGTGTACATTTTGTACTGGTTTTGATAATATATAGCAGGTTGTAATTTATTAATGGGATACAGACACAATTATGGCGCAGCGGGAATGGCCGGAGTTCGATTTCCGCTCTCGTAAGAGATATCAAAGTGTCTTAGATGTAAATAATAGATGTCCTTAAACAATATGTGTCGGTATTAGGGCAGAATGTATGGAATGGAGTGTCTTGCCACTATAATCTTTATATCAGTGTCTCGGGGAAACACTAGGTTCCTTTTGCCAACCCTGCTACACTGCAGTGAGGTTGAAAAAAAAAACAAAAAAATCTACTATCCGATTGTTTATGTACCTACAAGCATTTTATATTTTTTTTGTATAGGCAATTATTTAAAATAACTAACACAGGTTTTTCAAGCATGATAACAATTGTGAATTAAAAAAAAATATTATTAATAGTTGCAATCAATTCAGTTGAATAGAATTTGGCCGAACATAATATTTTTTTAAATATATTGAAAGTAAATAAAATGTTATAATAACCAATTTATTAAAAATATAGCCCTAGGGTTTCTTTAATAAAACAGTTATGTTATAGTTATTGTGGTGTTGATGATGAGCAGCGCTAGAGTGGGTTCAATTTCTACAACAGGTTCTCATGAAATTCGGGCGGAAAGTGAAAAAGGGAGTGTTTTATCACTAATCTCTTTGCGTATCTTGCCATATGGGAATATAGCGTAAAGCTAAAAATCCATTTTTTTTTAATAACAATTAAAAGCCATTGCTTTTTCTCAAACGAACTCAAAGATGTTTCTTTGAGTTTATTTACATGTCAAACTGATAACCTCCTTTTGTGAAGACGGTTAAAGATATTGAATTACGATCAGAAAATACCTTTTCTTTCTACGCTTTCCCTCATTTCCTATATTATTATATAAATAATAATTAATGTGCGTATATTATATAACTAGTATGACATATTGTATTATTATTTCTGCTGTCATGTGCCGGGTTAGCGTGACACTCGTCACGGGACATTATGTTTCTTAATGAATGAAGTAATAATGACGTCATCGTTGTGCTAGCTAGTATGCAATAATAAAGGCGATTGTAGTGAGTTCAAATTTTATGTGGAAGAAATATTTATGGGGCAGGGAAACAAGCATGTGACTATGAACGCGACGGTTTTAGATTTGATTCCCACTCAGGGGAATGAATTATTTAATATTTTCATTTCCTCGCTCTGCTATATAGGCTAAGCGTGGGGTTGACTTCTGTCACTCAACATGCCATGCCTAAAGAATTCAGCGGAAAGTGGAGAACTAAAGGATCTTAATGGGGTACGGAATGTCTTTACCCTAGGTTCCTACGTTCCCTCTGATTATGTTTATGTTTCACACGCTTGTGCCCCTGCTCCATGAATATATATTTTTATTGTTTACTTATATTTACCTTATTTATATTATTGTTTATTTCATACAAAATTAAACTTTCAACCACTTTTTTTTAATGTAAAACAATACAATACAAAGATAACAAAGGCTTAATGTATGGTAATCCGCGTTTAGCGTCCACAGATAAAGCGACTTATCTCCTCCTCTTGTACTTAGTGCTCGGAATTTGTTACATGATTTTCCTTTGTAAATCTGTAATGTAAAATTGTGATTTTTGAAGTCAACATCCTATTTCTTTTATAAAAAGAATTTTGGTTTTAAGTTGCTTGAAATTGATACGGAACCCTCGGTAGTCGAGTCCGATTCGCACTTAACCGATATCCAAATATGCATGTTTTTCATTAATAATGATGTTAGAGTTATGTTTATTATAAACAAAATAAGGTTTAAGACTAAGTAAGTTCTACAATACAGACAGAAAGCTAAGAAAAGTTATTTCATTCGTATGTTTCTTATTCGCTCTCTCTCTCTTTTTTTATCCTCAAAATCCAAAAAAAAAAGAAAATAAAACTTCTTATTATTCACAAGATCAGCCAAGGATAAAGAAAAAACAAAGTTTGGAGGGTCCTTCACGAACTGGAACATATGTAGCTAGAGAGATCGAGAACGATTCTTAAGGGAGAAATGATGAGCGTGGTCCCTACTATAAACTCTTTGTGTATTACCAAGTCATTCACTTCTACAACCTGGATAATATTTTCAGATATAATAAATGAATATAAGAGTCTAAGGTTGACAATAAATGATACAATTAAATATATAATTAAATAAATTGAAAAATTAAATTGAACTCGAATGATTGCGATGAGTTTTTTTATCTTCACGCAGTATCCCGCACATCCCGCAGCAGGGTAGGCAGTGGGGACCAGACCGCGATGGTTAGGTATAGATTTCGATTTAACTTTGAAAAATATTTGCAGTTAAAAAAAGGATTATTTTATATTGATTAACATTTCTTAATAAGTTTCTTCAGTTCGTTGGCATAATTACAACTAAAATGAAGATATTTCAAAGAGCAATTCAGTTATCGATGAAATAAAGTGCACTCGAGTGTTTAAGTACGAAGCTAAAGATCGTTAAGAAACAGACGGGGATCTGTCTCGGTTAAATTAACTAATAAATATATTTTACGGTTAAATGATTTTAACTTATTTAATTATCACGTAGATTAGTTTCAAATTGTTGCTCTTGTGGCGCAACGGTATGGTATCTGATTGTTAATGCAACGGTACTGGGGTCGATTCTCCCTCAGAGGAATGAATTATTTTCATTAGCGAATTGCATAACCAAAGTTACGCAAAACGCGGCGTTAAGGTCCGCTACTCAAGTATCAACACGCATTATTGAAAGTGAGACGGAAAACAGAGAAGAAAGTGTTGTGTCCCTAAGTGCCCTTTTCCGTTTTTTTTACCTTAAGCCCCAAAAATATTATTAAGAGCCATTCAAAATTCAAAATTCTTAGATGCAAACTAAAGGACGAATTAATCTTACGCCGATCATCGATCGCCCTAATGCCATAGATACATGGTAAAAATCGTATTTTTTCCTATATATATTAGGGTAAACTGTAATATTTAAAATTACTCGAAAAAAAAACAATTATTAATAAACTTCTGCAACGACAGCTTCACAAAGATTTTCGATGAAACATTTCAAATTAATATTTCATTTTTTACAAAGAAATACGAGGGCCGTTTTGTGTCGCTGCGCTCTCATTTAAACTTTGAACTGAAACGAAAATGAAATGAAACCATTGATGAGACTTTTACAAGTACCTACTAGATAATACAAAAATAAATTTAGACTTCTTTTTTTAGCTTTAGCTTTTATTTAATTTGCTGTATTAGTGTATGAAAGTTCAGTTTCACCCACTGCCTAGTGTCCGATTTAGCTGAAATGTTTATTACGACTTTAGCTCTGATGAGAATGAAATTACTATGAAATCTAGATTTTGCTTATTTTTTAAATTATTTAAGAATTTATTAATAAACAATTTAAACATAAAATACATATATTATTTAAACAATGAATACTATCAAGAACCATTTAAACAACATTAAAGTGGTAATCGAACCAAAATCCCAGAAAGTAACTTCTGCTTTCTTTAAACATGCCAAAGCCGTTAATACATTTTATGAAGGAACTTGTGGCGTTGAGAGAGAGGCCGTAGTGGCGCAGCGGTACAAGGGTATGACTGTAACGCGACGGTTGTGGGTTCGATCCCCATTCGAAGAAGTGAAATATTTATTTACGTTTATAGTTCCATTTCTTCGCTCTGGTGTCTGCCTTTCAACACGCAGGTCTGCAGAATTCGGCAGAAAGTGGCAAACGCAATGTCTTAACACTAGGCTCCTGTTGCCTACCCTGCTGTGTGCGGGATACAACGGGATGCTGATTTATTTAAGGAACTTATAAAAAAATTTCTTGATATATTTTCTAGATACACAAAGAAAGCACAAAACAAACATTCATACAAATTAGGATAATTTGAACATAAAGTATGTTTATACTACCATTATTTCTTAAAACTTTAATCCCGCTGCCTGGGCCCCTTTATTTGAATTAAATATTTGCTCCATTCTGAGTGGACCCAACGAGTGTTCTCCTCAGTTTTGCACCTCTTGCGTTATTTCAAGTGATCTTCTTATAGGAGAAGTTTTCTTTGAATATTGATGAAGCCACGTGGCATTTGGATATACGTCACTAACATTGTTTACACACGCGATGTTTATATATGGGTATGTATGGAATTATTTACGTTTTTTCTAGTCCTAGATGAATTCTTAAGGTTGGATCTAATATAAAATTCAGCTACTTCGCATCTTAGTTATTTAGAAAGTACTAAACTCTCCTCGTGTGTGAATTAAGCCAGTAATATTCAAAGGAAGAGAGACTATAATGCTCTTCGAGGTTGTATCTGATATGGAAATCTTCTACCTGACTGTCGCTGGTCTTATCAACACGCTTTTCTAAGGTCGAGCTGTAAGTAATTATGTAATAATATCTAACTATGAATTACATGTATGTTGAATTCATCGGAGAGTGGGGAACGGAAATCTTAATGGACATGGAGTGTCTTAACACTAGGTTTCCAGGTTTCATCTACCTACCTATATGCGGATCAAATTTTTTTTAATGTACATATAGGTAAATTTTATTCTTCAAAAAAATCTGTAGTAGATATAGTAAAACAAACCGTAACTAAAATTGGTATGTTATATCTTGTGTATGCTAATAGAGTGTTCCGTACTAATGGATTAGCGTCCCCTTGGCTCGAACCCTCTGTCAACAGGGAGTCGGTCTCGAATTTGTAATGGAGTTAAAATTTGTTACTAATATTGAATTATTGGGAACTACCTGTCCTTAGAAGTTGTGGAATCAATAATGATGATGATTGAACGGCTCGAGGGATAGTTTGGTTCACGTGTTTCGTATATTTTATGTGGTCAGGTGAAGTTAGAAATGACTTCAATAAATAATTACTTGATACATTTAGCAAAAGCCGTGTGTCGGAGTAGGTACAGCATCTAACTGTAAAACCTGATGGTCGTGGACTCGGACTTGCAAGGTTTAGGTTCATTAATTATTTTTAATTAATTAAATTAATTAAAATAGCTTTATTCTCATAATTTTTTAACAAGTTGAGTCGCTGAGACTTCCCAGTAAGTAATCAGGGATACTTGTGTTGGGAATGACTCGCTTCTCCGTTTGATACATTTAAGCTTAGAGAATAGTTAATAGATATAACAGAAAATAAACAAGGGGGCCGTATACGTGTGTGTGTGTGTGCGTGTGTGTGTGTGTGTGTGTGTGTGTGTGTGTGCGTGTGTATGTGTGTGTGTGTGTGTGTGTGTGTGTGTGCGCATGGGTATGAAAGGGTTGTCCGTGCATGTCCTGTTATTTATATAGGTTATATTTATCTGTGCATTTTGTGTAAAATAGAGGACAATATTACGAAATTAATGTTTCAGTTTCTATATAAGAAAGTTTATTTAGCCAATTAGTCAAAATCTTCTTGCATGAGTAGTTTTTCATAGAATATATGCCAAGGAAGCGATTTATTTTATTGTATAAAGTAGCCGATTGGAAACCATATTGTCGTTTTGCGAAACTCGAGCGTACTGTACATATTGGGGCAACATGATCATTTCGTCGTTTCCTTAATTTATTTTTATCAAAAGGTATAGTTCCATGACACTTTAAGATTAGGTTTAGAATATAGAGTTTTCGCACAGACAATACACCGCTAAATTCATATAAGACACTTGTGGGAAATCTGTATGGCTTAAAGTACATCACCTTAATGAGAGCTCTTTGGGCTCTTTCTAAACTAAGGAAATGGGACTTTGCAGAGCCCCCCCAGATCGGGATGCAGTAAGTAATAACAGACTGGACAAGTGCAATGTAAATTGTCTTCAATAATTCCTTTTCCATCACATGCCTGAGTGATTTGAAGACCCGTATTAGTTTTCTGATGCGAGTCATCAGGAGTTCAATGTGAGCAGTCCAACACAGCCTTTGGTCCAACATAATCCCAAGGTATTTTGTGCTCATAACTTTCTGCAAGGTGGGACAGTGACAAATGTTAAGAGTAGAGTTGTCTTGTTGACAATTATGAATCTTTAGGGAGAAATCAAGAGTAGGTTGTGTATTAGCATACTTTGTGAAGCATATATAGCTTGTCTTTTGTATGTTTAATGTTAATAAATTATCACACAACCACTTTGATATTTTAGCTAAACCGGTTTCTGCCTTATTTTTTACGTCTAGCCAAGACTTGCCAGTAAATACGATGGCAGTGTCATCAGCATAGGAAAAAATATTCCCTCCAATGTCCTGAAGCTTACATAGGTCGTTTATGTAAATAAGAAAGAGCGTTGGCCCGAGGACGCTTCCCTGCGGAATACCGTAAGTGACACATTCTTCACTACTTAGGTGTTCTCCAATCCTGACCATTTGCTTTCTATCCCCAAGATAGCTCTTGAATAGACTAAGAGCTTTATCTCTTATACCTATTTGCTCCAGTCGGCGTACAAGTGTGACTACAGAGACCGTATCGAAAGCCTTTTTTAAGTCTAGGAAGACTGCGAGACATTTGTTACCCTTGTCTACTTCTTGCACAATAAGAGATGTAAGTGCTAAAATAGCATCTTGTGTAGAGAGCCCCTTTCTAAAACCGTATTGTGAGCTGGATAAGATATTAAACTTGTTCAGGTATCCCATCAGTCGATTATTCAAGAGTTTTTCCACAATCTTAGAGATAGAAGTCAAAACTGATATAGGCCTATAGTTATTAACGTCGGTTTTATCCCCACCCTTAAACACAGGAGTCACTATAGACCGCTTAAGTGCTTTTGGGAATATACCCTTATGAAAGCATAAATTTGCCAGCGAGCAGATCAGCGGGACTATAAATGCTCTAGCCATCTTCAAAAATTTGGTTGAAATACCGTCCCAACCCGGGGCGCTGTTTGAATCAAGACCAATTAGTATTCTGTCCACTTCTGTGGGATCGGTGTCAAGCAGAACAAAAGATGATACGGTTGAATATTGGCTATGTGAAATCACGGATGTGTTTTGAAATTGTTTTGAACTATAGATGACCTCTGCCAAGCTTTGTCCAATACTGACAAAAAACTTGTTCACATGATTTACTGACTCTTGTGGAGTGGTTCGTACTGCCAATAAATTGGTGTTTGTGGTTTTTTCTTGTTTATATTGGGCAATGTAATCAATAGTAGACCATAGTTTTCTTGGCTGTTTAAGATGTTTATTTATTTTGTTTTTATGATATTGTCTTTTTAGTTTATGAATTAAATTTGAACAAAAGTTACGATAACGCTTAAAAGTTATTTTTAAAATTTCATTGTGCGAATTTGTCCTAAGTTTAATTTGCATTAGATTTCTTAACCTAATACAGCGCAGAGCACCAATTGTGATCCACGGCTTTTTAATTCTTTTGTTGGATGGGATGGATACAACACGGGAATGTTTACTGAGAATAGTTTTTATCATATCAATTAGCGCCACAGCATAACATTCTGGATCTTTGAAAATGTTAAGGCAAAGTACGTCTGCTGTTATCAGTGAATTGTAAGCATTCTCATAATCAATAATAGTTTTATATTTTAGTAACTTAGATGTCTTCAATCCCTGCGAGATGTGTAGAGTAACCATATTGTGATCCGTCACGGTAGTATTTAAAACCGCAACCAAGGATGAGCTGTGGGAATTATCGATTTTAAGCATCACATGGTCGAGGCAGCTGTCATCTCTCGTTGGTAACATATGACCGGGCATGAGTCCATGTGTGGAGAGGATGTTAAGATAATTTAACCTATTGTTTCGTTCCCAAGATTTTTCTCTTGGTGTCGATATCAAATCTATATTTATATCACCAAGAATAATAACATTATTACACTTAGTAATACCGCTCAGGTAGTTATTAAGGGATAAAATAAAATTATCAGCATGTATAAATGACGGAGATCTATAGAGACCCAGTATAACATAGTTAGCAAATTTAATTTCAAGTCCTGTAGCTTCATATAAACTTAGTTGACTTATTTTAGAATTAATATTATTTCTAATATAAACAATTACACCATCGTTCTGGTTTAGTAGATTAATTGTTTGGAAAGATGAATAATTATCAAGAATGGGAACTGATTTCGCTGTTTGTAATCTACATTCAGTTAAAATTATTATATCTGGGTCATTTGGTAGTAGCGTCAAATTAATCAGTAAGTCATCAAAGTTTTTTGTAGTACTCCTTATATTTTGTGTGACAATTGTAGTTAATTTTAAATTAGTTTTACTAAGGAAATTGGGTAAGCTTTCTATGTTACATTTTATTGAGTCTATAGATTTAATAATGTCTATATTATTTAATACATTTAAGTTTTCATCCATAATCGGGAGATAAATTATATTGCGGGATGTCGCTGGCAGGCATCATAGGTTTTTTACTGTATATTCTTATCGTTTTATTTATTACAAAGTAAGTGTTAGTTTTATTATAGATATGCACAGAATAACATATATAGTTAATATAGTTTATATGTTTAATTGTATGTGAGATCGGTGTGTAGTGTATCTTAATGTTGTAAACAAATAGGTTTGGCCCAAAATCTTTCGATAAATAACAAACGATTTGCTTATTTCTATCTAGCATGCAGTATACATATTTAAACAGCAAAATGCTACCATAAAATAGATAAACGTAAAGATATCGTACGGAACCGCAAGAAAAATAACCATATAGTCATATTTCCTGCTGTAGCTGATGGATTTGACTCTCGCTTTGTATTAATATTATTTTAGAGCTATCGTCCTTCCTGACAAAAACTTTTCCAAAAGCCGTCCAGCAAAATTTGAACTTTTTTGATTTTACTAGATCTCGCGCCAGGAAAAATAAACGGGAGCCTTTTGCAGTTAGTTGCTCTGATATAAACACGGGCACATCTTCGTTTTTAGTAAAACCTAAATGTTTTGCTTGTAATTTACATTTATTTTTTATATTAAAATCCTTAACCTTTCTAAGCAAACTTGTTCTCATTAGTGTAGAGGAGAGTTCAACCACTATTGGGGGACTTTTCTCAGAGTCTTTTCTGCTTCGTAATCTGAAGATATCCGTAATGTCTCGCGTATTCAAGTCTAACTTTAAAGTACCACCTAGGCTCGCAACCATATTAACTAAATCTTCTTGATTTTCGTGTAGTTTTCGTGGAACATTTTTTATTTCGATACAAGATTTTCGTGTGTATCTTTGCAAGTCTTCAATTCTATCCTCTAGTACGATTATATGTTCACGATCCAGCTTAGTTTGGAGTTCGAGGCGTTCAATTTTCTTACAAAATTCTTCGTTTTGAGACGTGAGTAACGACATTTGTGTTTCAATTTTAGTGTTAGTTTCTTGAATGCTTTTTAACTTGGTAGTTATTTCGTCAAAAACTATCTTTTGTGCACTGATGAGCGATGTAAGAGATTTTAATTCATCCTTAAGGCAAGAATATTCTGAAGGTGGCGAGTCCTGTTTTCTAAGCCGTTTATTACGATGAAAAACATATGAAGGAGATGTTTCTGTTTTTTTACCAAGTAATTCAGAGTCAGATCCATAGTTGACGACATCCATAGTAGCACTTTGGTGCAATTTTGACCCAGGAGCTTCATTCTTTGGCGGAGAACGTCGCACTGACATTATTCAATTGTATATAGTAAAAAGTGGATGGTAAGTTAGATGTTCGTTAGACGTTTTTGTAAGATCGCGTCATAATATAATGTGTTCTCACTCACCAACCCCCGAGAGGAGCTCCTTATATCCGATTATGCTACGTGCGAGTAGTACGGTCAGATGACCTTGTCACCGGTCGATGCAAAAGTGAAAGGCACGTTTGTAAACCAGTTGTGCGAGACACCGGCGGCTTCGGTAACTCTCGTAAGCGAAGGGTCATAAACACTGGTCACAGCAAAATAATTATCGTGGACACGTCCAAACTCAACGGTAGCCAGGCGAAGAAGGAACTCATTCATTACTAATAGAATTGGGGCCATTCACATAAAAAAAAATGTTTTAGTAATCTCTTCTTATTTATATTTAGCATTATAATCTGTCCTTCTTGTCTTTGTCTTGAAAAAAACTTACAGAGTGGTTAAACTACAAACCTGCCAAGTTCGAGTCGGACTCGCGCACTAAGAGTTTCGTACCTTTATCAATAGAAAAGAGGAGAGTTGGTTGGACGGCCCCCTGAAATATTTATGTTATTCTGTTTTGGTATTTGTAGGTACATATTATCAACAGAAATATATAATCTAACTATCAAGGTTGATGTGGTACAGCCTGGTCACAGACGGACAGACAGATAAATGAAAGGACAGATATACGGCGCAATCTTAGTGACAGGGTCCCGCTTCATTCTTGGAGTGCGGAACCCTAAAAAGCAAATTATATTAAACTGAGTTTCACTGTAAAAGCACTTAAATAGGAGAAAAAAAATGTTAATATTGTCATTTCAATTTACTTTAATACGACCCTATAAAATGTTAGAATAGGTCTTTATGAAGACAAAAAACTAAAAAAACAGCGTTTGCATTGCTATTATTAATATTATATTCATAATATAAAAACAAGGGAATGAGATTGAAGTTTATATTATTTTTAAGTGAATGTAAATAAATATTTTAAATGAATAAATCTCGTTTTTTAATCCCACTACAAGGTTGTGGTTTCGACTTCCACTTAGAACTAAGTTTGTAATGAAAAACCATCGTGACGCAGTCAAACATTTTGTGAACTCTATAAATGTTTTTCGTTTCCTGCCAAAAAAAAGACATATGAAGCATTCTTCACCACTCGACATAAAAAGACTCCAGGTCGGAAAGACTCTAGGTGAAGAGCGAAGAACACAGTGAACTCACAACCATCGCGCTTACAGTCAGACTCTGTGCCGCTGCTATATTGAAAGATTGAGTAAAATGTTTTTTTTTTTCATCGTATTCACTACTAGAGAGGCCATTCCTGGAGCAGGGGCACAAGTGTGTAAATGTGAATGCTACTGGTTGCGAGTTCGATTTCTACTGAAAGAAATGAATATACAAAATTTACTGGTGTCGAGGCAATGCCTGCAGAATTCGGCGGAAAATGGGAAACTGGATTGTTTTAACACTAGGTTCCCTCTGCCGTGGGGTACAGCGTGAAGCTGGTGAAGCTGGTGTACACTACCGCTCCAGTTTAGCCAAACCAATGTATTTCCACAAGCGAATATTGTAAGAAATAATAATGAAAAGTTAAGTCATTAATAGTGTTAAGACTTAAAAGTTAATCCTAAACTTGTTCCTCGTGAAATATGATCTTTGTTGGGTTACAAGCGGAACTCTAACAACTTCTTGCATTATTTATTCATCTTTCAAGTGCAGGTGAGGCCAGTTGTGGTGCAGGGGCACAAGCGTGTGACTATAGACGCGACAAGTTGTGGGTTCGATTCCTACTCTAAGAAGTGAAATATTTCACGTTTCTTCGCTCTGGTGTCGAGGCAAAGCTCGCACAAACACGCAATGCCACTAAAATTCACCTGATAGTGGGGAGCAGAGTGTCTTAACACTACATGACTAGACTTATATTTAATCTTAAATTTAAATGCTGCCCATTCTCCAGACATTATGTGTTGAGTGAGGAAATGAAAATAATTCAGTCCCTGATGCGGCAATCGAACCCACAACCGACAATATATAAATTTGAGAAAAATTGCATATTAGATAATTTGGTACTAAAAAGACACAGCTATAATTATAGTATGTTTTTATATAAAAAAAATATAATATTTTATTAATATTAAGCAAAAATCTCATTATAACAAGGCACCAGTATATCCTTACACCATTACTGTTCGAAATGTTATCTCATCTCTTGGCGTTGTACCAACACGTTAGTAATTCCTTTTATTACATTGCAATGCTTAAAATCGATATTGATATATTATAACGTGATGGCCTCGAGAGTTGTAAAGTTGAGACGAATACTTGAAAAAATACGATTATGGGTAGATTGAATTGCCAAATAGAAAAATTGTTATAGTTTAAATTATTATTAATGTTTTAATTTTTATTTTATTAAATAATAGTCACGATGTAAATGTTTTACATCTTGACACTGTCATGGCGTAGTAGCACGGCATCTAACTGTAAATGTGTCGCTTGTGGGTTCGACTGTTACTTAAGAAAATGAATTATATTCATTTTCTCGCTCTGTAGCAAGAAAAATCATTGAACACACAATGTCTCGAAAAATGGGCTGAGAGTGGGGAGAGGAGTGTCTCAATATTAGATTTCCTCTACCTACACAGATATATACGGAAATAACCGTGAAAGCCCTTGCCACGACACTCAACGCTGAGTTAAGGAGCGCTGAGAAAAGAAACAATTTTAATCTGCCCATTTCCCCGACTGGGGATCGAACCCACAACCAATGCCAATCAGACATTGTCCCATTGCACCAAGATTGACTATACTACTAGTATACATCATAATACGAACTAAAACTTCCACCTTCAAAGGTCTACCCATATCTCTATTCGTCACGTCTCACATACTACGTTATATATTAAAGCCCACAACTTCGCATAAAGCCTACCATGTAAGATATATCTTAGCTTAATTTTCAAGCGACGCTACTAGGACAGGAGTTATTCAGTTGTTTTGGCCTAATATTAAACGTAAAGATTTACTGGTACTCGATGGTAACTATATCTAGAAAGTAACGTAACTTACGTTGATTTTTATTTTTAGATATCTAATTTATAAATCTAACCTATTTTAGATCTAATATTAGTACGAAACGAAACGAAAGGTCAGTCGTGGCGACTGTAGAAGCAACATGTTGTGGTTTCGATTTCTACTCGAGGATTATTTAATATTATCATTTTCCTCGCTCTGGTAACGAGGCAAATCGGAGCGTTAAGTTCCTCCACTTAAGGCCTCCAGAACCTGGTGGAAAGTGGCTAATGGACCTTCCATTAGCCACGGATCTTAACGGAGTGTCTTAACAGTAGCTTCCCGGGTTATCTTCACAGTCCCTGCTATGAGCGGGATAGTGTGCAACTTAAAAAAAATACTATTCATATATTTATGTTTATTTAAATTTTTCTACGTTTTGTTTTTCCAAGCATAGGTAATACAAAACTTTATAATCCAAAAATAATATTTCCTAAAACAGAACAGAAACCGAACCCACAACTACCATCCATTTTATCATACAAATCCGACCAGATTAATTAAACAATACAAATTCAATTAACGTCCAGATCCTAAACGCAAACGTTGCTAATATCGTTGGTACTAACGCCGTCATTACTGTATGACCCATCCACATCCACAGCCGTCGATTAATCAAACATATTGGAAGCAATATTTGTCCGCGTCCTCGTTGTGTTGAGTTATGGCTGATTCTCAACACACCTGGCTGTACCTTTATTGATAATAAATAAAGGTGCTTACGTATAATATGTTTATAATAAGCTAGGTATTTTTTTATAGCTTCACGCTTGCTTGGAAAACTAGTGTTAAGACACTCCGTTCTTATTTCGACACATCCGTTCACTACTTTCCGCCCAATTCTGAAAGCATTGCGTGTTGAGTGGCAGAACTCAACGCCTCGCTTTGTCCCGTTACCAGAGCAAGGAAATGAAAATATTGAATGTTTGATTCCACCGAGTTCATGTATATTTCAAAATATTCTTCATGGTTTCTAATATATTTATATTTAAAAAAACATTGCTTCAAACAATATAAAAAATAATAAAATAAGAATATTAATAAAAAGTTTTTAATATAATACATAAGTTTTAAACAACATATTTCCTAAGAATAAAAATATTGTAAAAATGTTATTATTGTCCAGACCGCAAGGAAGCAGCGATAATGAGATGTCATCATACGCGATCTTATCTAAAAATTGGAAGAGCCAGAGTGAATACTAAACGAGAACGATGTTTGTATGGAAAGAGAGATATCGGAATATCTAGAATCATTTATTTTATGGTAATAATCTGTAATGGTTGAGGAAATTAGTTGTTTGTATGTCTGATGTATTTTTTTTAGTACCATATACCGTATATGCTCGAATTAGTTGTTGATTCTTAAAGTAATATTACTTGGTTTTATAATTGCTAGATATTTGCTTTTTGTAATTAGAAAAATATATAAATGCAGCACATAGCAAGTAGAGGGAACCCAGTGTTAAGACACCCCGTTCCCCACTTTCTGCCAAATTCTGGAGGCATTGCATGTAGAGTGGCAGAACTCAACGTCGCGCTTTGCCTCATGAAAATTTATAACAATGTTAGCGTAGTGGAATTGGAACCGGTACCCTCTTGGTTACCGTCCTAGCGCTTAATCACTTAGAAATTATTATGCAAGTGTTTCAATTTAAAAATTTATGTTTCTAGCATTTTACAAATATCCATTATTCAAGGATTATTTCAAAAGTAATATAATTCACATTTTACAGTGTAGACAAGTATAAAATATTTTTATATAAGTATACTTCATAGATTGCATCGAAGTTCTTTCGAGTTATTAATTTCATCAAGATCAATTTAAGTTAAGAAAATAAATAAAAAAACTGAAATTTCAACTGTTTATACTACTTTCTTTCATAAAAAATAACATAATATCTTTGAACCAGCAGCCCTCGTATTTATTACCAAAAACATTACCACCAAGCCCAATATCTTCAGATACAACCTAAATCATTATTTGCATTGCCGTTATAAAAATTATGCAAATTAAACGATCGCATTGTATTTCATGCGCGTACTTCAAGTATATACCTTTTATGGGATACTTAAGAACAGAGTATATTTTTTTTCTTTATATATAGAGAGAAATGGTTCGTACGTGTGTAGGTATGTAAGTCGAAGAAATTTCTGTGGTTCTGTAGATTATTTAAGTTATAAATGATCAATATTTTTTTTTTGAAGTGCTGTTGCACAAGAAAAATATTTTGGAAAATATATAAAATTTTGAAATAAAACAAGGCAACAACAAAATAACTGGCTTTTTAAGCTTTGGTTTATTTGCATATATAGTTGGTTGGGGAATGAGTGTTAAGACACTTCTTTCTCCGCATTCAGCCCAATTTTCGAGATTATGTGTTGGCCCTGAACGCTGCGATTTGTCTTCTTACCAAAGTAGGTATATGACATATAAACATGTGACATAAATAATATTTAAAAAAATATTTTTTTCTTATCTGTATATTTCGAAAGTTTTCATTATTTCACAACAGAACTCTACTTTATACTCGTACAACTAAAATAAGCTGTTGTACTGCACGCATGTAAATTATTAAGCCATAAAAATACCACAGATTAATATTTATTATGTCACTTGAAGTTATATCAGATATGTACTTTAATTTTATGGCAACTGTTATAGGTTTTTGTAAAGGATTTTTTGCGAAAAGGGTTTAATTTATTTATCACTTTATATTCACATACATAGGCGAAAAAATATTTAGAAATTTATAAAAGTGGATACCGACTGGGAGGCGCAGGTTTGAATCTCAATACGTTTCCTACGCAAACAATTTCACTTTTGTAATTATTTTTACAAAATTATTATTTCATCATGAAATTGAAACATTTTTACAATTTTTTCCCCGAGTGGGATATGAACCCACAATCAACTGCTAAGACTTATTATATAAATTGTTATCATTGATTAAATTAGATTATACTAAATATAGGAATATACTGTATATGTGTATTACCCAACGAATCTCGTAAACTCTGTGTTAATTGCAGAAGTTTGTAAATTACGCAATGTACACAAGTGTGGAAGCTGACCACATTTGATTAAAATTAAGAGAGGTTCGGGAGAGCGGATTGTGTAACCTTAGGGTTCCCATATATTAAGGTTTATTTACTTCCAACTATAATGTTCTATATATTTTATATCCTGCCTAGTAAAGATACAGTAATATTTCTGTAGTATGCGTATATTTGTCTGTATTATATTTCAAGATAGGTATTCCGTTCTCGTTTTACACGATCAGAGAAATTGCGTATTAATTGGCGAAACTTAACGCCGCTTTATCTTGCCAGAGTGGGAAAATGGAATAACATTTAAATATATAATAACGAGTATTTCTTCGAGCGGGGATCGAATCCACAACCTTCATCTTTACAATTATACTGCCCTACTGCGCTACTACGGCCTCATAAAAATATTATTCAAATAATATAATAATTATATATACAAATGAAATACTCAGAACCATAGAACAATTAATTTGTTGTTTAAACGAGGGTAGAATTCGTGATTAGGAATCAAAGTTAAAACAACCACATTAACCAAATAGTAATCAAAATGTTTAATCAACCACTGGATATTATTTGGACTATTCACTCCATCGTAGTTCAGTGGTACAGTACTTGACTGTCAACATGCTGGTTGTGAGTTTGATTCCCGCTCAGAGAAAAGGATTCTTTTTTGAACTGTGTTAAGATCCACCACTCAAAGTGGGAAAAGGAGTATCTTATCACTGAGATTCCTTTACGTACTCCTAAGAAATATGTTAAGTATTTTGTAAAATGTATTTTTTGCATTAAGTATAAATGCTTATTTGAGGCCAGTCGTGGCGTGGCGTCGAGTTCCGCTTGATGGAGTGTCTTCATACTAAGTTCTCTTTCCGTGCCCTGTTGTGTGCGGGATATAGCGTGAAGCTGATTTTAATAAATATAAAGAAGAGTTATGCAGAGACCGTAGGCGTTTGCGCTCTGTTATTTCTGGCCATTGATACAGCGTGAAGCGTGAAAAATTTCAAGATTTATAAACTGACATATATACATACATAAATGACAAACTAATAACTTCCTTTTTTCAAGTCGGTTGAAAAGGAAAAGATTTTACAACAATTCAAACAAAACAATCGTATATGAATATCCGATATCAAGAAACGTAAGCTATGCGTAGTACGTTCCGCCAGAGTTAATAAAGCGCTCCAATCATTCCCAAACGGGGTATATGACGATGATATTTCATACATATTTTTTCCTCTAAGCCTTTCTGTTTCCATACATTTTTGTACGACCCAACATCCTTGAAATATTTTATTTGAATATTTATATAAGTAGTGAAAATATGTATAAATAATAAGAAAAGCCTCTATTTAATATTATAATTTATAAGTATAATTTCTTTGGCGAAATTATTTGAATTGATTATTTTCTATACACATTATATTAAAAACTAGTTAAATGCTAGTTGCACTTGCCCACCAAGGATTCTCTACCAATTTCAGGATTGTAGGTCAGTGGCAAGTCCAACTTATGTAAGTTGATAAACTTGAATTCGCCGATGTATGAATTAATTTTGTATGAAATTAACAGAAAAGTTTTTAGATAAAAAAACTAAACAAATATAATAATATAAACATGAATTATAGTTGTTCTTAATTTTGTTAAACTTCAATGTTTTTTGTTGTTTTTTACTTTTCTGGAGTGGGCACAAGACCCCAACATCCATGAGGATCGAACTCATAACCATTAAATTTTACCCAGATGTCCCACTGCACCAACAAGCTACAGTCATCGATATTAAAACTTCTTCGATTTTAATCTTATTTTTTGTTTTCTTATAAAAAATGACAGTTGGAAATAAAAGTTGCAATTGGCAAGTAAGTTAGACTTCCGCAATAACTCCTCCATTTTATTACTTAAATTTTCAACATAAAGTAAAGAACAAACAAGAAAATACACTTGTCTGTAAGTAGATAAGAAGCTTTGCCAAAATAATTGCTTATGAAATGTTATACTTAGTTATTTCATCGCCGTCTGATAAGTTTGTTTTAATTTACCTGGAATGTTTTATTTTACTATTATAATTATTATAAAATATATGAATTTATTATTTTTTGCTTACATTTCAACTTTAACATTGCATTTAGCAGGGTAGGCAGAATAAGCTTAGGGTTAAGATACTTCCCGTTCCCCATGTCCAATCCAATTTTAATCGAGACGTGTTGAGTGGCGGAACTCAAGACCGCCTTTTGTCTTGTTACCAGAGCAAGGAATTTGTCACCCCGGGTAGAAATCGATCCCTCAAAAGTCCTGCCTATGTGTTGTATGTATATGGAGAAAATTCATCAAAATTTACAAGAATTATTTTATCTAACAAATGGTGATAATATCAATAGTAACTTGAACTATAAAATTACATATACTTTAATAGAAGTAAGAAAATAAAAGCACATTTCATATTATTTAAGAAATATTTTGAAAACTTTAGAACAGCTTCGTAGTTGTGATGAATTTAATGTACTTTTTCTAAGAAAATAAACTGCTTATAAATAATTCGTTTCATATTTATTTCAAAATAAAGTTTTTAAAACTCTTCTGTGAGTTCTAGACTGTGATCAAAAATTTTGTAAAAGATACATAATATGTGTATGTTTTTTTTTTAGTTTCAAGCTGTGTCCAAAACATGGCAGGGTAGACAGAGGGAACCTGGGAACCTAGTGTTAACATTCTCCGTTTCCATTAAGATTCTTCTTTTCCGACGAATTCTGAGGCATTGCGTGTTGAGTAGCAACTCAAATTTGGAATGAAAAACAAACGAATTAATATACTTCTTATGGTTAATAAAATATATCGATATTTTACATAACATTATGAAAGCATTAGATGCAAACTCACTTTCAGAATGCTAATATATATTTGTTTATTTAATATGAGTTAAAGTTACATTTTATTACTATACTAGAGTATAGAGTCCCTTTACTCAACTTAAAATACTATTTTACCGTTATCATATAAGTTAATGTGAATTTAAGTCAATATTTCGGAATTTAGAATTCTCAACGATCATAAATCAATACTACCGTTCGGAAAACACTTAAAGTGCTTGTACGTGCTTAGAAACATGTGTTCCACAACGAGGACATGCGAGGAACGTATGTAACTTTAGTACAAAGCTTTTACTGGAAGAAATTCTTTTATATATTACAAAACATTGGAATTTTATCGAAGAAGAATTATTTCTGATGTACGAGTACCTAAGTATCTAAGTTTTCGATATGTATGTGTCTAATTTAACTTTGCGATTAAGTAATAATTGATTTGATGAGTATTATCAATTAAAGGTAAATATTTTTAGAATATGTTAAAGATTGATTTATACTGCACTTGAAATCTATTTTGAAATAATTTGAAGAGAATTTTGAATTTCTTTTTTCATTTTCGCTTCCTTTGTTAGACTAAGTTTCAATGAGATAATTTAAGAATTTTCAATTTTAATTATAAAAGTTTTCTAGTATCCGTCCAAATAGAATTATTTATTTAATAGAATTATATGGTGAATACCATAACATATTCCAGAAAATCAAAAACAATGTTTTTTTTTTATGGAAAAAAACAAGGCAAACGAGCGTTCGGGTCACCTGATGGTAAGTGATCACCGCCGCCCACGACCCCGTGCAACACCAGAGGAGCTACAGGTGCGTTGCCGGTCTTTAAGGTGGAGACAGACGCGCTCTTCGAAGGTACCCATGTCATATCGACCTGGGAACACTGCCGCGTATCTTTAACTATGTTTTTTTCGTAAGTTTTGTGAATCCACAGTATATGTAACTTAACTAAAACTCAATACCGTACTAGTGAAAATAAAAATACTTTTAAACACTTACCTTTTCTCAGCTTCACACTGCTCACGACCGACAGAATCTGCAAATAGAAAATGACCAATCATGTATAATCTTTGTATTTCAAGGATTATTTTCCTTCCTACCACAATTTAGGGTAGGTAGAGCAATCGCTACTTTAGCGCCTATATACGTTACTTACAAAAAGAAAAAGAGCAGAGAAAATTGCCTCTAATCTCTCCATAACCAACAAAGGAGATTCGCCCCATGATAGTCTTAGACACAATACTTGGATCAAAGGGCAGCATTCGTATTCAGGACGCGTCTCCCGGATTTATATTATGTGAGGGTTACTTCGCGGAATGGTCTACGATACACTGTTTAGTACTCTAATGAGATAAGCTCACTTATAAGTAGTATAAAATAATTCTATACATAAGACCAGTCGACAGGTTGGGGGTTCAATTCTCACCCGAGGAAATTTGAAATAAATATTCCATACTATAATAACCATAACTATATGTTAAATTGTCAGGAGGTAAGTAAAAGAAAACACTTAATAACCTTAATTTCTTGTTCCTCTTTCACATATCCACACTTAAATACTTTACACAGCACACTTAACACTGCTTCTATATAACAGTTTACACTTATAAACACTTATACACGTTTTAAAACGCATAGTTCAAACAATGACACTGATTTTAAATACTTGAACACCGTCACTATTTTACACCTTACGAGAGGCAGAATAACAACGTACTGACTCATTCCATCAGAAACGTCACTTATTATAGTCATTCCCTTCCTCTTTTATAAATAATTATGTGGGTAGTATTATTTTATTTTCTGTAAAATACCCTATTACCACAATTATCTTGCAAATAATGCTTAAGACAAGCAAAACTCGACTTACAGTCTATTATTATATTGCTCAGTATATATTAACATAATTATATAGCAATGGTGCGTAGATGGAGAATGGCGGAACTCAACACCGCCGCTTGTTTTAGAAGAGCTGGAATATACAATAACTCATTGCCCATAGTGAGGATCAGCACCGGTACCAACGCTTTTACAGTCAGTATCTGTACCACGGCGCCACAGTAGCCTGTCCATTATCCATTCTTTTTGGATTTCAGTTTATCCTTAATATAAAAATATTTCATTTTGAATGAACCATCGAATACTATCCTCCGGGAATCCTTTCAATTACCGGGATGAAGAATATCTTATAATATATAGACTATTACTGTATTACATTATTCTGATTACATATTGGGATATTACGTGATGTGAATAAAAATAATAATATTGAATTCATTATCGTCATCATTGACAGTCTTGTAAAAGCAATAATATGGGGTTCGATTCTCTTCCGAAAGAATTAATTGTCTTCATTTTCCACATTCTAGTGCGACGAAGGGCAGCTTAAAAAACAAAGTGTCTTGGCACAAGGTTCTCCCTGTCAAGTCAAATTTACCCACTGTTATATAAATCAAACTAGACACAAAAGGGAAGCAATCTTAGAATTTACACTTATCAAGAGATCCCCCCGCGCCTGCGAGTGATCCTCACGAGATAAACCAACACGTAGACAAATAAATCCTGCGTACTGCGGTCACGTGCGCCCTGAATATTACATACATGCTAGTTCAAATATATTTTATAGCCTTAGAATGACATTTTTGTTCCATTTTCACGTTTTTTCTTATAAAAGAATCGATCAAATGCGAGTAACACATAATAGATCTCTTCCAGACATATAGTGAAAGTAATTGAGTGAGACGCAGTGAGTAAAAACACTTATTTATTGCTAAATATGAATTCACTAACACTACTTTACTACTACGCTATAATATTCAATTCTTTGATATTCCTTTCCTCTTTTAACACTCCATTTAATATCACTATTATAATAGCTAATAACCTAATACAATATTCTAAACTTAGCTTCTTTATTCATATTCAATATTAAATTTCAAAGCGTCTAAGTTTTAAGTAGCATAAGCCTTATAAAGACATTTCTCCGTCGAGCTGATTAAAATATATTGAAAACTAATACATATAAGAACCTTAACTAATTTTGTGTGTTCATGTTAGTTAGAGCTTTATTATTGTTAATTGTTGCTTGTTATTTCCTTAATTATCTCATTTAGTTATAAACTAAGAGGTTATTTAGTTCCAGTTTAAGGGCATTGTGGCTCAGGGGTAAAAGCGTGAAACAGCGATAGGTTGTGGGTTCGATTCAAATTCGAGGAAATATTTTAGACTTTTATTTTCTTCGCTCTGGTGTCGGAGCAAAGCGCGGCGTTGAACACTTAACAAATAATATCTCGAAAATTATATAATAAGTGAGTAACGGAATGTCTTGAAAATTTTAAATAGGTTTCCTCTGCCTACTCTGCTTTGCGGGAAGCAGCGTGAAGCTTTAAGATTCTTCTTGCGTAACTCACAATAGGATATTATGTAAAATAAGTTAATTCGAAAACAAAAAAATATATAAAAAATCCTAAACACGTTAAGCAAATCATTTTACAATAATCCTCATATTATTTTCTTATAAATATGTTTAGCTTCAAAACCAAAGAAACATTGTAAGTAAAATGTATATTTTCTTCATTTTATACAAAGAGAAGCCACTTCCATCACACCTGAAGTAGTTTATGCCGACTTCTACTACTGCTACAATTTAATGCCTTTGAGAAAGCTCTTACTTTACTGTTTATGTTTAGGGGTTTGCTACTTTCAGTATAGTTTTCTTTCTACATATTTTACAAAAAAAAAAACGACTAAATGCACGTCGCTGAGGTTCACTGTGGATTCCTAGCCAATTTCATAATTGTAGTTGAACGGGAAGTATAACTTATAAGAATTAACAATCTTAATGTCCATATGCATATCTATATATATAAAATCGAAAGGTCACTCACTCATCACGATATCTCAAAAACTACAAGTGCTAGGAATCTCAAAGTTTGCATAGGAGTTACTTATAGGACGTAGGTGCTCTCTAAGACGGGAATTTGCAATATTCGACTTCTAAGGGGTTGTTTTTGGGGTTGAAAGTTTGTATGAAACTTCGTTACTACAAATGCTAGGAGTCTCAAATTTTGCATGGACGTCACTTATAGGACGTAGGTACTCATGGAGACAGAAATTAATAATAACATAGTTCACGCAGGCGAAACCGCGGGCGGGCCGCTAGTGTTTTATATACACAGACTAAGATTACCTTACAACACCCCCCTTTCTAAGATTTTAACTCACAACTACCTACCACTTATGATACCAATACCACATATACCAACGACGCAAGCTTAACCTCAAAAAATCAATGAAAACAACTCGAAATTAAAAAATAAACTCAATCATTTCGTTCCCATTTCCCTCATAAAGTGCACTTAATTTGTAATTCAACTGTTAACGAAAACTTAACTTAACTACGAACTACAAACAGAGTGCTTTTAGTTTCTGGCGGTTTTGCATACGCAATGTTACACAAACAACGATTTACATTTTAGTTTTCTTAACTTTAACTTTGATGATGGAAAGAGATTAAATGTCAGTTAAATTAATCTTTATGACTGACAAGAATGACTAAATGCACTTTTAAGTTAGTAACTTTAATATTTACTGCATATTCTGTGTTTAAAAATCTATTGGGATAAGAGTATTATAGGAGGGTTCTGCACACAGTAGTGTAGGCAGAGGGAACCTAATGTTAAAACACTCCGTTGCCCACTTTCTGCCGTATTCTGAAGGCATTGCGTGTTGAGTAGCAGAACTCAACGCCGCGCTTTGCCTCGAGACCAGAGAAGAAATAGAAATTAAATATTTCACTTCCTCGAGTGGGAATCGAACCCACAACCGTCGCGATACAGTCATACCCTTGTGCCTATATTATTTTAAATACATAAAAAACCAGTGGACACAACGTGTGTGGTACATCATTATTTTAATTAGCCTAATTAGGGGAACTTGCGGCAAACCGTTTGTAATTTTGCATATGTTTTAATTTTTACATTTTATTCTGTTCTTCAACAACGGTCTCTGGAAAACATTAATTATAATTATGTTACAACTTCCGGAATCCGTTGTAATTTTAATAAGCATTTGTGATTTTTAAAAGGAGATTATTAAAAGTGCATTTGGAAGAATAAAATTAAATAGTTTTTGTGTCATTTTTATATACGTAGGTATCTCTTAATAGGACAAGTTGAGGTCTCGATTTGAATGAAATATTTAATATTTTGATTTCCCCACTTTGGGGACAAGGCACAGCGTCGTTGAGTTTCACCACTAAATACGCAATGGCTTAATGGGAACGGAGTGTCTTAATAATAGTTTCCGTCTCCTCTTTTGCTATGTGCATGCTGCATTTGCCTAGTTACCAGACCGAAAATATTAAATATTTCATTTCCTTGAGTGGGAATCGAACCTACAACCTCGTGCTTACAGTCGCTCTCTTGTATTTCTGCGCAAAGACTGCGCTTACTTATTCTACTCTTATAATAAAATACATATAAACAACGTTCTCCAAGGTAATAATTTTCCATCATACAAGTGAACCGACACAGTAAAGATCTTTTATAATTTCGCCTAACATTACAAATTGTTATAATTACATGTTTACAATATCATAGCAAGAACACCTATTAAAATAATAAGGTACTTGAGTGGGAGTTTTATTTCTTCGCTTTAATGAAACTGGTTTAGCTATTTATATTTTATATAAATATATGTAATTATATATGTAACAGATACCGTAAGTATGTTTAATATTATAATTATAAAAAAATATTTGTAAATTATTTGTTATTCAAAATTTTTATCTACCCTCTGTATCTGGAATCTGGGAACCTAGTGAAGACACTCCGTTCCTCATTCAGACTCTTCCGTTCTCCATTTTCTGCATCACGTTAATCGTGTTGTCTATCATATACTCTAGTTATTTCCATTTGATTATGCAGGCGAAACCGCAAAGAAAAGCTAGTTTATTATAAAAATAAATTTGTCTAATAAATTGTATAAAAATGTAGTAAAAATGATGACCAAACATTGTTTGTATGTATATAAAATGTATGAAATTATACTCCTGGTATAAACGGTAAAATTATACTGTAGTTGTGCTTATTATGTTTACTATCACTAATGGCTGTAATCGAATCCAGTCATAAATAAAGCTATCAGTAAAGTGGCCTAAGCCAAGAAAATTAAAAAAAAGTCCTACTGGAAAGTCGTGGCGTAGGGGCAAAAGCATGTAATTGTAAACAAAAGGGTTGTGAGTTCGATTCCCACTCGGTGAAATTACGCGACGTTGAGTTCTAAATACTCAATATGCAATGCCTCGATAATTCGACGGAAAGTGAGGAGTGGAGTATCAACACTAAGCTCCCTCTACCTACCCTACTACATGCGGAATACAGCATGAAGCTGAAAAAAATATATAAAAATAATATATAAAATAGTAAATAGTATTTTTTTTCACCAAATTAAAAAAAATAAGTTAGATCTCTTTTTGTTAATAACCCTAAATGTTTCATTATACGTATTTTAATTAAAACGATTTCATTATTAAACAATGGAATTGGTATTTAATCGAATATTGATAATAGTAAATAGACTAGAAATGGACGATCTATTTTGTATTAAAATCTTTCATACGATAACAATATTGGAATGGCTTATATTTAAATACATTTAGGCTGTAGGTATGTATGTAAAATATTAATTAAATTTTATATCTCTCTGTATATCGCTATAATCGCATCTAGATTGAAAGAACTTAGTGTGAAGACACTTCACTTTCTTCAAAATAAGCAAGAAGAAAAACAGCTACAAGCTATATTCATATATATTATATATTAATACAATTGATTACTATAACATCGATTCCACATGGAAATGAAAGGAATTTTAAAAGTTTCAACACACGAGCTTCGCCGTAGTAAAAACTATTTTAATTAAAATCAACATTGTATTGGTAGAACGATGTATACTAGCGTATAGCAAAAACACGTACCAATTTGAACTAACCTACTATGCTGTTAATTATATTACTGTTATATAATTTTTGTATGAAAAAACGTCGTAGTGGCACAGTCGTGCAAGTGACTATAAATGCGAGGGTTGCGTGTTCGACTCCCATTCGGGTGATAAGTTTATTTTGATTTCTCCGATTTGGTAACAGTACAACGTGCAGTGTTATATCGCGACTGGTTGTAGGTTCGATCCCCAGACGATAAAATGAATTATTTAAATTTATAATTATTTCCATTTCTCGCTCTGTTGACAAGGTAAAGCGGGGCTTTGAGTAACAATTGGTTCTTCTTATGAAAAGAATTTAAAATATTATCCGTAATTAATAAAAAAAAAAAACAAAATTCTATTCTGTAATGTGAAAAAAAAAAATATTGAAGTTAAAACTGATTATAATTCCAAATTAAATTACAGGCTTTGTATGGATCATAAAGTTTAAGCGGAAGTAAATAAAAAAGTTATTGTTGGATGCAATTTGATGAAAACACCCACAAAATGGTATGCTTTTTGATGACTCATAAACTTAAGTTTCATTCTCTCAGTGAGTATATTTTTATATGTCGCATAATATTATTATGATAAACTAAAACTAAATATTATTTTGCAAAAACAGCAGGGTAGACAGAGAGAACCTAGTGTTAAGGCATTCTGATTCCCATTTTCTGCCAATTACTGAAAGCATTGTTAATTGTATGGTGGACCTCAACGCCGCGTTTTGTCTAGACACTAAAGCGAAGAAAATAGAAATATTAAATAACATAATAACATATATTTTCCCATTCCATTATATTTTTCCCCATTCACAAGTCCAAACATCGTTTTAGGAAAAACATAACACTCCGCTGCACTTCCAGCTCGTTTGAGGAAAGGTTTTTTAAGCGTCATTAAACGTCTTTGGGCGATTTAGCGTTGGAGAATTATTTGGGTTTTGTATGAGGAACATATTTCATACTTACATGTTCTATTGAATAAATGGATGGCGATTTTTTAAAGTGTTCGTTCGTTGGTCTAGCTTTATTGTGTCATTTTATACGAGAACTTTAGTAGGATGTGTGAAATATATATATATTTTGTCAAGTTTAATATATTTATAGGGGTTCAATCTTTAGGGTAACTCTAAAACCTATTTAAAATTAATTAAATAATTTAAAAAATGTATACAGGGTGGAAGATGCAGCGCTTCTTTTACTGAAACTGCATATAGGGTAAAATATTTCAAACCCAGAGTTAAAAAAATTAATCAAGGTACCTCAACGGTTTAGACGTAGGATTTTTTTTTCATTTCACGATTTTTATCCATACCTGTAATTCGTGTCACGCACACATACGTATGCGACGTTGCCGCTTTGACAGGTAAGTGTGTGCGTGCATATGTTATACTTTACAAATGGCGTTTTATTTTAAAACGATAATTTTATTATTTATTTTGTTTGAAAAAATAACTTTTTCATTTTTGGGAATTATTTTTTTTCCGAATTATATTAGGCTTTTATAGAGTAGTTAAAACTGTGGTTTCATTTAAAGTGGTGCTGACAATTCCACCCTGTATAAATTATTAATTTGATGTAAATAAGCTACACACTGTATCATATAAAAAACAGGGCAGTCAGACCCTAGTCAAACCTAGTGTTAATACACTCCGTTACCATTAAAACACTTTCGTTCCCTAGCTATGATGAAAAAATCACTTCTTAAAATGTATTTCTGCTACAAAAAATATTTTTCAGGAAGGTATTTGTTTTTCTTTTACAATCTTTGTTTTTACCTTCACAAAGGAAACATAAAATCCATTCCGTCCACTCGCATTACCATTTGGCTTTGAACTGAAAAGCGGAACTGCAATCATTATTTAGGAAAAACTTAACAAGTTATTTTTTGAGGTTTTGTTATCTCATTATTATCAAGTAGGTACCTACTTTGTATATAAGTGAGGACTTACAGTAGGTAAAAAAGGAAAAATATCGTAAAATGAAAAATTGGACTTATAATACAGAAAAAAAATATTACAAATTTATATTTGTCGTCTACTTTTATAAGTCTAATTTTTATAGTTATACTTAAGTTTAGTTTAAGCGACAAAAACTTGATAATAGCAATTAAATATTACTTTAGCTCATCATGGTGTAATGGAATATTGGATATTTTCATTCCTTCGCTCTGGTAAAGTGGTAGACATTGAGTTACACACCAAGTTAGAAACAAACCAAGTCTAAAAAAATAAGCGGAAAATGGAGAATATATCTTAGCACTAGGTTCTTTCTGACTGTATTACTAAATAGGGAATACAGTGCGAAGCTACACTGCTCAAATAGAAGGATGAACTAATATTCATTTACCCAAAATACACAACCGAGGTCGGTCTTAAATCCGATTGCCTCGTCTTATTTCATTTGCGGTACAAGCAAAACCTTTTGGCAAACTTTAAATGTCTTCTCAATATTTAAGCTATTTTAGTACTTTCAGGCTTGCTAAAGAAATAAACTCGATTTTCTAATTTGTTCATAGCTCATAATAATTCGGGATTCTATGTATTCTATTATTCCATGTGTTCCTAATTAAGGGCAGTGGTGACAGGTTCATATAATATGGACAAAGAAAAAATATATAAATGGAAGTTTTTTAAAAATGTTTTATTTTTAATTTTAATCAATTTCTTTTGAGGCCGTCGTGGCTCAGTGGATTGTTCCAGCGGCGTAACTCAACGCCGGGCTTTTGCCTTTGGTGCCAGAGCGAAGAAATAAAAGTATTTATAAATAGTAATTCATTCCTCCGAATGGGGATCGAACCCACAACCGTCACAACTACAAATAAAACAGGTACTTTTTTATAAAAATAGGGAAAAACTATGAGTAGCATACACCCACGCACTAACAAGCCAAATGAGGCGAAATGGGTTAAATGGGTCGAATTCTAAAAGCAATTTAAAGTTTGCAGAAAGAATTTGTAGTGAGTGGTGTTCGAGAAATGTTTTAATATGAAGTTAAATTTATACTGAATTAAATTTGGACTTATTGGAAATCATATTACATTTATATTATAGATAAGTATTTATATAATCGTCGCTCGCAATTTTGTTTGTATGGAATCCTATTTTTTCCATACCTATACATTGGAATTTTTTGAAATTCTTTTTTAGTACTCCCCTACACTTCCCAAGAATGGAACAGGATATGCAAAACTTCTACAATATTTAATATTCTTTTCCTCGTTCTGGTAACGAGGCATTCCGTTGCCATAAAAATTTACGTTCCCCCCTTTTTACCGAAATCTGTAGGCATTGCGTGTTCAGTGGTCAAACTAAACACCGCGCTTTGCCTCACTACCAAAGCGAGGAAATTAAAATATTGGACATTTCATTTTCCTCAAGTGGGAATTGAACCCACAACCATAAAAATTATTACTTTTTATTTTAAAATAAATATCACATTGCATGTTCTATAATACGATGCAGATAGAGTATCTGTAGTGATATCTAAGTTTCTACTTCTTCTACTTTTAACGACAAGTCGTATTTCCAATATAAGGTGATATTGGATGAACTTTGTGAAGGTAGTTTTGAGTGTAAATTTCAAGAAAATAGTATATATTGAAATACAGATTGTGAACATACAAATATTTGTATTGTATGTGAAAAATAATAATTTCGCACTCTGTTTAGCCGGATTTAGCCGGTTTTAAAGCCGGATTAGTAGTTAAATAAATAATGAGATGACTCACTCTGAACCTCTAGCCATAGGTAGATGATCTGGAAAATCCAATAGCGAAAAAGGTTTTAAATATACATACATATTTTTAAATTTAAAGATGTATATTTGCGTATGAATATAAGAGATCCATTTATTTTGCTTCTGGCTTTATCCCTTATGGAACAGCCTAAGAGAACAGAGCACCAAACGCTGCGATCCCTACATAACTCTGTCGCCTGTCCACTGTTATACGTGCTCTCCTTTCACTTTTTATCTAGTCTTCCTCCAATCTCTCCATCTCTCTCTCCATCGATACTGTGTTTCCGAAGGTCAACTGAAACTCGACATACCCAAACCACACCAATAAAATTAAAAGTGAATCGTGAAGCCTATAATTATCTATTAGAGAAACAGAGGAGGAGAAATTTTAATTATTCAATAGACTAATGACAAACATCTTAGTAAATAACATAATAAATTACAAATAAACATCGCCTTATTCGAAATTCAGCGAACCAATAACAGTGTTTGAACAATAAATTAATTTATGTATTTCGTAATTAATAATATTCGTGGTAGAGACGAGACTTCATTACTGATCATCTTGCTTATTTTCGCTTTAAAATCCTCTTAAGATTTTATTAAACCAGAAAAATCATAATAAGTAACGCGACGGTTATGGGTTTGATCCCCACTCGAGGAAGTGAAATATTTATTTACGTTTATTCCATTCTATTTCTTCGCTCTGGTGTCGAGGCAAAGCGCGGCGTTGAATTCTGTCACACGCAATGCCTCCAGAATTCAGCAGAATGTGGGGAACGGAGTGTCTTAACACTAGGTTCCCTCTGCCTACCCTGCTGTTCAATATATTCAGTTTTATACAAATCTTATAATAAATGTAAGTATATTCGTATATTTTTACATAATCTTTCTTTCAGTGGTCAACTTTATAGAAGAGGAAGCCAAACAAAGAGTCGAGTGTCCTTCAGTCCCCGAAACACACACTCAGCGGACGATGCACGATGGACGAACTGATACTTGAGACTAAAATGACTGGGGGTTACCACTACTACTGGTTTTCATCTTTTTTTCAAAAAATTAGGAAATAATACTGGTTATCTTTGAACTTAATGCGTTATTAAGGTATACTATGATAATAGAACTGAATGTCTTTAAAATAAGAAGAAGAGAAGAAATTAAGCATCTGAAATGGAGTCACCGTGCACGCTGAAGAAAGTCAGGGCAGTGCCTGACATTTACAATCCAAGTGTTGGCCTAAGAGATCCCTTTAAATGTGCATTACCTCTACTGACCGACCTTCCTCTACCTAACTAAATTAAATCATTCTACCAGTGCCGCCTTGAAACAACTTTCTAGAAATGTTTTTTAATGCTTAAAATATAATATAACTAAATAAAAAAAAATACTGTAATTAAGTTTAAGATCTGAATAACATCACAAGCAAAATTAAACTAGTTTCTCTTTAAAAAAACACATCTAACAATGAATATTGAATTCAGTTGATTTTTTCTAAGCCAAATTTTATTTAGGTATCCAAAAATAATATTACATAAGAACGGAATCATCTATCTTTTAAGTAAATTAGCAAATCGTGTATTCTACATAAGGGTAGTTTATATTTATTTACTCCCCAAACATGTTTCGAGTAGGGGGTGTGATGTCAAGGGTTAGTCAGCACACATAAAGCGACCGCTGGTCTCCATACAAATATGTGAGAGAATGAATGCTTGACAGAGGGTTTTTTCTTCAAGTATCTTAAAGTTGTAGCATCTTTCCTTTTATTTAAGCCAAGAGCCTTCTGAATATCTACGGAATTCGGAGCTGAAGGCGAAGCCCCCGATTAATTATATAAAGAAATTTCTTTTTAATTGTTAATTGTAATTGTACGAAAAAGAATGTAATCTAAAACAATCTGTGTATTATATAAAACTCTCAGAGTTATACAGTGGCAGACAAACAACACACAGCTGGAATAGCGCGGCGTAGAACCCTGAAATTTGGCATATAAGTAAGAGAGGTTTAAAGTTTAATTCTAATGCAAGTAAACGGAGTTACGTGCGGAAACTAGTGAATTATATATTAAAAAAATCAGGTTACACCTCGTCTCTTGGCAAACGTCTGTCTATACATTATAGTCTTAAAGGTCATGTTTATACAAGCATATTGAAAAGTCTCGAATATATGAGCAAACGAATAAGAGAATTCCAAAGAAGATTAAATTTTAAGAACTGAAATTTGAAAATATCCGTCTTTGTGAAAAATACATATATAGATAATATGTATGTTTTTAGTATGTCAGTAAATACGATGTCCAACATTTAATTTTACCTATTTTTTTGTCTGAACTATAATAAAATCCAATTTATGCGATAGTTCTATTTTTTATTTAATAGATATTCTACATGAGTGTGCATATTCCTTTTTCCCGAGTGGGAGTCGAACCCACAACCTGTGGCGTTTATAATCCCTCGCTTATGCCTCTGTGCCTCTTTAAAATTAATCAAACATTTTCAATATAAAATTATTCGATATCCAAGCGGTTAGTTTTAATTAATTTGTGAGATAGTAATCCAAAGGACTTTCACGTATTTGCTATGAGCCCAAACATATATATAATATAATATATATATATAATATACAATATAATATATAACAAATAAATATAGGGCTGTCCAAATTTCTTTATTAAGAAGCCGGTTAAAATAAAATAACATAATCGTCGTTTTTTTTGTAAACGTAACGGTTGTGGGTTCGATTCCCACTCATGAATTATTTTCATTTTCTCGCATTGGTTAGACAAAACGTGTCATTGAGTTCCGTTATTTAAAGAAAATAAAAATTATTCGTTCCCTCCACCGATATTAAAATCCTAATTTATCAAAATTATCTAAACTTCAACTTTGTACAGTGCCTACTGCTTAGACTTAGAGGGTGAGTTTTCAAAGTCGTATTTATTAAACAGATTACCTCTAATAGAATTGAAATCGATGAGGCTTTGCTAACTTTAATCCAATTATTTCTTAAGCATGAATGATTTAGGTGGATCGGTTGAAAATATTTCTATTCTATTATATAAGGGAGTCTATTACACTATTAAATTTGTAGATATAATCTTAAACTTTTTAATTAATTGTTTTTAGAATAATATAACATTTTAGTACTTCGAGTTTAGTAGTTAAAAAAAATCACTTTCACGCGGTATCCCGCACACAGCAGGGTAGGCAGAGGGAATCCTAGTGCTAAGACACTCCGTTCCCCATTTTCCGCCGAATCCTGGAGGCATTGAGTGGCAGAACTCAACGCCATGCTTGGCCTCGACAGCAGAGTGAAAGAAATGAAAATATAAATTTAAATAAATATTACAGTTCCTTGACTGGCATCGATTAAGTGGAAATTAATAATATCAATATCATGAAACTTCCTCATTCTCAGAAGTTTATGCAGAAGGACGAAACAAAATTTAATAGAATCGAGGAAGGCTTTGTATCTTTCCATTGCAATTAAACTGAATAATATTTACCATAATTTACATAAATAATGGAAAACTTTCCACTGTAAATCCTTCCAGAGTAAAAGTGTTGAAGAATATTTATAACGGCCTGCGAGAACAACTTGAATTTGAATAAACTATAACACTACAGCTGTGCTTTATTTATGTAAGGTATAAAAGTTTCTCAGGCACTATGCTATTTTCTTATTTAATTTTATTTATTTTTTTTAATTAATTTGCAGGCTTTTTTTTAATTGAAGATAAAATATTGAATATTTATATGCTAAATTTTTAAATAAAATGTATGCCAATAAATAACAAATATTTTTTACTGATGATTCTGGAAGTAACTCTGAAATGTACTCGCTTCTTACTTTACCCCCCAGACTTGTCTGGATAGGTCTTCCTCAAGGTTCAAGGCAACCTTGGTTTTATTCTCAAAAATTTACTGAACGGAGAATTATATCAAAAATTTGTCGCTTGCGTTTTGGGCATGCATGTACGCCTGTTCATCTGGCTAAGATCAGGGTCAGGGAATAATCTCTTCTTTTACCGTACAACCTCTTTCGTGTGTTCATTTTGTGCTCACATTTTGTGCTCAACTTGCACGCTCGGAATGCAATAATAAAGAACAGTAAAACAATCATTCACTCAAATGAGAATCGAACTCACAACCATCTCATCTTCGGTCAGATCCTACCCCAATTTTATTGACATACATACTTTATTCGACATTTCCGCTTCCGGCGACAAAAGAGAATATCTTTCAATACTATCCTTTGTTCCGACATCAAAGACTTTATTGATGTCGATAGTTCTTCACGCAATGAGATTCTACTCGACGTGACGAGGATCTGTGAAATTGAGATTTATGTGTTATTGTGGTATATAAATATGTTTTCGCCTTTTTAATATTTCGGATATGAGTTAGTGATAAAGTTTGTTCAAATGAAATGGAAATAATTATTCGCGCTGATAAGAAGCTAAAGCGCGGCGTTAAGCTCCGTTGTAAGATAGAAAATAGTATCTCGCCTTCCCTTTGTCTACCCTAAATTTCAGTTACATTATACTTAGCTATATATATACCTGTATATAAGATATTTTATTATTCAATGGACATTTTTTTTATTATATAGGCAGACCTACACCTGTTAGTTTGGTTTATTCTAACATATGATTTTTGTCACGTTCGTTATTTAAACGACTGTCCTAGTAAAAAAAATGTTTTTTTATACACCTCCAATGAAAAAATATCACATGTCATTTCACTACTGGAGGCATTGCTATAATTTCACTCATGAATTATAGCAATGCCTCTAGAATTCGGCATAAAGTGGGGAACAGAGTGTATTAACACTAGGTTCCCTCTGCCTACCCTAATGTGTGCGGGATACAGCGTGAAGCTGATTTATTTTATTTTTTTAGCTTCATGCTGTACCCCCATGTAGCAGACTTGGAATCGAACTCACAACCTGTCGCGTTTACATTACACGCAACAAATAAAAAACGATATTTTTAATTTATGTAAATCCTTACAATATAGTTTTTTGGACTTCCCAGTCGGTAGTCCATTGACAATAATAATTAGGTATCCTCTGCCTTCCACTCTACTGTATAAATATTTAGACATATATCTACAAATTACACTACCATCCAAATAAAATACAATTAACTCAACCACAAAAAAACAATTAAACTAAAAAAGAACTCTTTTTAAGCTCATACTATTAAATCATAAGAATTTAAAATTTCCTTAATAAGGTTTAACGCTTAACCACTCGAGTCATTTTTAGAAGGAGTTTCTTTCCCATAAAATCTAGTTAGAATGTGTCAAACGTAGCAATGAACTGCTTCTGACTCACTGAGGAGTCAAGTAGGGCAAAGGGTCGAGTCCAACTAGAATAATTTGGTACTTGAAGTGAATGAACTTTATATTTTATTATTTTTAATTAGACCGTCTTGACTGATTACGTTATCAGTGCAAGTCTGGTTAATAATAAATGAATTTTTAACAAAAAGAAAAACCGACTTCTAACAACGAACTAAAAAGTGAAAAATAATTATACAAAGATTTTGTAATTTTGAAGTCGGTGCCAAGTAAAACAAACAGGCTTAGTAATTAGATATTGTAGTAAGGGTGTTGTAGCATTAGCTTGACACCGACTTCAAAATTACAAAATCTTTGTATAATTATTTTTCACTTTTTAGTTCGTTGTTAGAAGTCGGTTTTTCTTTTTGTTAAAAATTCATTTATTTTACGATTTTTAGTGATGGGTAGATCTTAAAATGATGCTTCTTGAACGAGTGGTGATGGTGGTGGTAGTGGTTGTCAACGAGTGGTTGTAATTGTCCTATGTAAAACTTCATTTAATTAGCTATTATTTTTGTGCAAAGTTACATTTTGGTATATTGACAAGAACATACATAAAAAGTATTCGGGCGAATTGGGAATCCCCAAGGGAATCCCTTCTTTGAAGTTGGTTGAAAATGAGAACATCCTCTTTTTTGAGGTTGGTTGAAAAGAAATGCAACCATCAGAAATCTCACTTCTGACATCAATTTAAAAAGTTTTTGCTTGTAACTATTACAGTATAATCAATTTTTTACCAAAAAAAAAAACAATCTTTCTCAATTTTCACCGGATTCCATAGTCGCAACCTAACCAAACTTTCACCAAATTATCCTTGAAGTGTATCCTTTCAAATAAAAAAAGAATCATCAAAATCGGTCAGCGCGACATTGAGTTATTCGGCTATTTGTCGCGCACATACATATGTGATTTTCTCATAGATACCATTGTCAGACATGAACCAAAAAAAAATG
>JAEBDU010013271.1:56670-151758 GCA_016802625.1 Heliconius numata | reverse complement strand
GGTCTGGGAATGAACTTGGATAAGACTAAGGTCATGTTCAATTCATTCGCAGATCCAAGGCCAGTTATCGTCGATAATGTTAGCATCGAAGTTGTCCAGGAATACATCTACCTAGGTCAGACTATACAACTTGGTAGGAACAACTTCGACAAAGAGGCTGACAGAAGAATACGATTGGGCTGGGCAGCGTACGGAAAACTTCGTCAAATCTTCGACTCGCCACTACCTCAATGCCTGAAATCCCGGGCATTCGACCAGTGCGTTCTTCCGGTCATGACGTATGGGGCGGAGACATGGACTCTAACGAAAGGCCTCGTCCACAAATTCCAAGTCGCTCAGCGCGCCATGGAGCGGGCTATGCTCGGTGTATCTCTTAAGGATAAAATCCGAAACGAGGAAATCCGTAGGAGAACCAAGGTTACCGACATAGCCCAAAGAATTGGTAAGCTGAAGTGGCAATGGGCGGGGCATATCTGTCGTAGAGCCGACGGCCGCTGGGGCAGACGTCTCGTAGAATGGAGACCCCGTACAAAACGACCGGTGGGACGACCCCCTGCCAGATGGGCCGACGACATAAAGAGGTTGGCGGGAAGCGGATGGGTCCGAAAAGCTGAGGATCGAGTGTGGTGGCGAGAATTGGGGAAGGCCTACGTCCAACAGTGGACAAAAAATGGCTGTTGATGATGATGATGATGATGATTTCTTTATTAGTGGTTTGTTGTTTCTAATTATAGATATACTAGGCAGAGAGTATAGAGAGTATTAGTTTATCGATAGTCTATTCTTTATTTTCTATAAAAATGTATGATGCTTTAGATATAATTGGTATTGAAGTCAACTTACACTCAAGCACATATCAATTTGGTCTACAGAGCTTTTATTTGATCTTTAGTTAAGAGTAAATGACATACTCACATTTTTTTTGGCAAATTTTTACTTGTTCTTAAAAGAATTAAGAAATAAAATATCTTAAAATAAGAGGTACATATATACCCTGAAGTAACTTTAATCAATTATCATTCAAAGATGAAACATTCCATTTACATCGGTAAGGAAACAAGACCGCATGCAATTACTGGCTGCTACGTCCACTTCAAATCTATATTCATAAATGTACGGTCAGCATAATAATGATGAACGAAAATGGAACAGAAAATGTTATAAACGTGTTTTTTTTATTTTTTTATTTTACAATCTTAATATATAAAAAAAACTCTTGCCAAACTCGTGAGTTTGTGGGCAAAAAGCGCTCTTTACTTTACTACATTAATCTAAACTACTATACCAACCCTTATAATTTAACCATACATACATAACACAAAAAAAACAACAAAAAAAAAACTATATCTACACTATATCTATTCTATGCTATATCTATTCTTATTGTAGTACAGACTACCTATTCTATATTACGTCTATTCCTGTACTATATATTCCATATGTAATACAAACAAAAAAAACAAAAAATAAATCAAAATAAATTAATACTCTATGCCCTTGTCCGATTCTTTAAGATAGAAATCTTACAGTTTTCTTGATATACGCCGTCGTGGTGTAGTCACGGTAAATAGGATTGCGATGGTTGTAGGTTCATTAAGCATTTGTGGTAATCTTTTTGCTTAAAGTGTATTTACTTTTTTGTTTGTATTTCTAAGTTCCCTAACTTTATATATTCAGAATATACCGTGATAAAAAGTGTTTGCAAGTATTGTAAACAGTGGACGAGGCGAAAGAGGTACGTAAAGACAACAGAAGTGAAAATAAAGCGTGAAGCTAAGTTAAGTTATACAAAAAAAAGGTAAGAGGCTAAATACTTTCTGAATATATAAAAAAAACATTAAACATATGAAATTTCTTATTTTTTATTCTGACCGTACACTGCAGGGTAAATTTCCCACAATATTCTGGTGCGGTATTCGCTAAGATTCTAATCTAGGTTTGCTCCTTCATTCTAAATGCAAGTCGACCAGCTGCGAAGAATTACTTACTGCACATGATTAGAAAATTAATTTAGACAAGAGGTTCAATGAAGTGAATACCGAATATGACTTTTGGTAGGACTATTGTCAGCTCTTTTAATGAAACTAAAACCATCCCAAAAATAATAAGAAAAGGTAAAGCAACTCTTTTGATTAATGGTCTGAACAATAGAAAAAGAGTTTTTCAATTCGAAACACTATATTATTAGAAAATTTCATCTAACTCCGTTTAGTAGTAAACTTTCATATAAACTTTTAATAAATCAGCTACACGCTGTATCCTGCACACAGCAGGGTAAGCAGAGGGAACCTCGTGTTAAGACACTCTGTTCCTCGTTTTCCGCCGAATCCTGGAGGCATTGCGTGCTGACTGGCGAAACTCAACGCCGCGGTTGCCTCGACACCAGACCGAAGAAATAGAAATATAGACGTAAATAAATATTTCACTTCCTCGAGGGGATCGAACCCATAACGGTTGCGATCGAACCCACGACGGCCTAGTTACAAACAGTTAGATATTTAGTTTTAATTCTTTTTATTCCAGATACTGCTATAAAGCAACACTATTGTTTGTAATCGACGTTCGTGATATTTTTCATTAGTAAAACGCGCTGCTCGCCTGTCAACTTGGAATTGGGTGGTTTGTGAAAACTATTTAAAAAATTCCTTAGATATTGCCAAAGAAACTTTAATAAAAGATTGTTTTTTTTTATAGTTGGGTATATATATATTTTTTTTAAGCCAGTAATTAATTTAGGAATTACGATGTAGATAACTAGAACATGCTGTTTATATTATCACACTAGACTTAGTAACTAATAGTACCAGAGTAATTTAATTATAAATGATTTATTTTTCATCCCGTCTGTAGTAGTAATTCAAGTTCGATTTTAATTTTCTGTCACTGGTGTTGAGGCCAAGCGCGGAGTTGAGTTCCACCACTCAACGCGCAATGCCTGGAAAATTTGGCGGGAAATGGGGAACAGGGTGTCTTAACACCAGGTTTGCTCTGGCTACCTTACTATATCAAAGTACAGCGTGAAGCTGAAAAAAATTAAAGAAAATTCTTTTATCATCAAGAAAAAACTTTCCTTAGTATATAAACAATACTAAATAAATAAGTGACGGAACTCTACACCACATTTTATATTATCACAGTGAGATAACACTCCTTTTTCTTCATATACCTAACAGTTTATGTACCCTAAATTCAATACAAAACCTCGAAAACTTATTAGAACTTAATCTTATATAGGAAATTGGTTATTGATATTAATGATAGATCTATCATTCTTAGAACAAACTTATTACTTTAGAGACACTTCCATTTATACAGGAAAGAGCTTTTACTCAAATAATTAATTATGAAGTCTTAACGCCAATTTTATTTTATCTAAAGATACTTTTAATTAGTGTAACAGTTGTATTTTTAAGTTTTAATTGATTGTTTAGAATTTCATGAAATGGATAGGACCAATTAAGTTATTTTGTGCTTGGAAAAATATTGTTTTATAATAATTTTATAATTTGAGGTCGGCTGTCATGGTACAGCAATATAGTCTGACTGTAAACGAACATTGTAGGTTCGATTTCCACTTGACTGAAAAATTAGTTAAAAATTATTCTCTTTTTCCCGATCTCGTAGATAAAGCTCAGCATAGAATTCCGTCACTTAATACGTAATTTTTCGAATATTCGATTCCTTAGTAGTTTATATGCTTACATTTATATTTTGATATAACAAATTAAATTACATGATCAGGTTAAAAAAGTATTTGGTAAATTATTATTTAAAAATTATTGCCCATCTGTAAATAAATAATTAAATTTTCTTCATATAAGTCGGGGTCCATTATACCCTATCATTCGAGGCCTTTATAAGGGCAGGGGCCTAGAGGTAAGAAGACAAATTATACTATACTATAACAAATGTATAGTATTAGAGAAAAAAGTTATATATCAATTAGAATTTCTAGAATCACATTCACGAAATTACGAATAGCATTTCAACCAATTTTACAAATCAACCTTTTAATAAAAAAATATATTTGATAACAGACTACAGTCGACCTGACCGTCCATAATGCTTGGACATATTAAATCAAACGTGTTGATGCATAATTACCTTCATAGGATATTCTATAGAATATTTATAGGTACTGGTTATAGTCAGTTTCCATATCGAAATTGATATGCCGAGGTTTAAAAAAATTTTTTTTTTTTTACTTTCGTACCTCTGGTGCGTAGAAAGTGTAGAAGAGTAGTTTTTTTGCTTCAATTCCGAAATGCTATAACCATCTCCTGTATATAGAGATTGGCAATAGTATTACTATAAAATATTACAATTAAAACTTTTGCGTTCTATTATTATGTGAAATGTTAACTTGAGCAAATTGCTATACGTATTTTATTATACGTATTTAAAGTGAGAAACAGAGTGTCTGAACACCTAGGAGGCGAATTTATTAGCCACTGAACAGTGGCGGAAGTCAACGCCGCGCTTTGCATTGGTTACCAGAACGAGGGAAATGAAAATACGAAATATTCCATTCCACCGAGTGGGAATCGAACTCACAACCGTCGCACTTACAATCATACCCTTTTGCTATCAGGCTATGACAGCAACAAACAAATATAATACTACATTTCTCTTTTTTGTTAACAAAAACAGCCAGAATGGACTACGCTGTTCTCATATAAATTTACTAAATATTAAATTAAATTACAAAATGCATGCACAATTAATTACAATCGTACAATTAATAATAGAAGTCTGACAACAAAGTGGTGCTCATTTGCAAACCAGGTTGCACGTTAAATTCTATAATTTAACAATACTGAATGAAATTTCAGCGTTTGAAAATGATCATTCATTTAGAAATTAGACATTTTGTATTAAACACTATTATTTAGATATAATTACATATTCTTTAGCTTCTCGGTGAAAGAGAAAAGAAAAGAAAAAAAACTATAATAAAAAAGCTGTATTTGTTATTATTTCTTCTAACTTTAGAAACATATATCCACACAAATGTTTATTTTCAAAGCAAGAACTTAAAATTCATACAAAGATGATAAAATAAAGTTTATAATCTGTCCGTGTACCAAAGGAAAAGCGGATTTAACTTGGAACTGCTTATCAAAGTTACTTCTCTCCGAAGTTCGTCACTCTGTTAAGCTCCAAATACACATACTTGCAACTCGTAGGTTGGTTACTAGTATTCAAAATGTTAGCAGCCTTTTTTGCTTCACTCTGTATCCTGCACATAGCAGAGGAAACCTGGGAATACTAGTTTCCCGTAGGACGTTACCAATTTTTCAGTGGAACTGAACGAAATAATATAATTAAATTATGAATAAATAATATAATTTAATGTTTGAGGAATTTAAATATGTAATGTGTAATTTACACATTGAAAATAATAATTATCTATTAAAAAACTAGAAAATATTCATAATTCCTTACAGAGAATAAAAATAAAACAGAATATTTATACAAGTTACGTATAAACGTGACAGCAAGTAGTCAGCGTGACAGTAGTGTAGTAGTGTGACGATGAAACTGTTTCTGTTCTACTAACGTGACAAGCGCCGCGTGAAAAGCACCTGAACGCCTTAAGCTATAAGCTACAAGCGTTTTTTTTATTTTTTTAACATTATGTCTTATTTACTATATGAGGAAAATAATAACAAATTTAAAATAAAGTATCTCATATTTTAAATTTTTGTATAATAATACCAACTTCTTTGTTTCAGCTTCTCCATATAAAAGAATACGCTGAGAAAACCTAGTGTTGAGACATTCTGTTCTCCATTTTCCAGACAAATTTGAGATAATGTGTATTGAATACAGCTGGCGAAGCCGTAAGTGAGCCGCTATATATAATATAGTTAAACCAGGTAGAATTTGGTTCGCTAGAACTAATTTAATATATTTCTATATGAAATCATTTTATGAGTACTTTTGTTGATATTATGACTTTAGTATATAGTTCGAGTTATTAACATTTGCTCGTTCAAATTAATTTCATGCGAAGTTAATATTTGAAGTTTTTGTGATGGTTTCCACTAAATGTTTACTGAACGCGATATTAATATAATTTATTTAGCTTCACGCTGTATCACGCACATAGGGATAGGTAGAGAATACTTTCTGCCGAATTCTGGAAACGTTGCGTGTTGAGTAACAGAACTCAACGCCGCTCTTTGCCTTGTTACCACGAAATGCAAATATTTCTACTTGGGGGAATTAAATAGTGAATATTGGGAATCGAACCCACAACCGTCGCGCTTACAGTCACACGCTTGTACGCCACGACGGCCTCAATAAACAACACCGCAGGACAAACATAAATAATAATCGTACACGATTACTGAATTAAAACTTTTCTAATATCTCAAAGATGAGCTTATTATCGACGTGGGTACATATAATTCAATAAAACTTTTAAGCCCCAGATTGTTATCAATAAATTTGAAATGACTTTTATTGAATAAGTTTATTTTCATTTGTCGTTATCGAATAATTCTTAATTAAGTCCACCACGACAGCCTATTCCTCGTATAATGTATAATTATTATAAAATAACAATACAAAATATAAAATACACAATACCTACTTAAAATAAAGCACAATCAAAAAATTCCATTTTAATTTCCACATTTCAGAAGAATAAATTATCTTTTTAGCAAACAAAAAGGAGATTACTATTTGGACGACCTTTTTATTTGTGTTTGCGCTTCACAAAGACTAATTAACGTGAATAATGAATTTTTATTTGTTTGAGTGCTTTGAACTATTTTTATAAGTATCAATAAAATTTATTTGTTCATGGATGCATATATGTTTTATTAGCTTCACGCTGTATCCCGTACATAGCAGGATAGGATGAGGGCACCTGGGAACCTAGTATTAATAGAGTTACGTTCCCCACTTACCACTAAATTATAGAGCCATTACATGTTGAGTGTCGGAAGTCGTCGCCACACTGAATTGTTACCAGAGTGTGGAAATCAAAATATTAAATAGGTATCTATATCTTTCCCCCGATTGGGAATCGAACCCACAGCCATCACTTTTCCAGAACTATATAAATAACTAGAACAGGCAAATAATAATATAATTAAGCTATAGTAACTTAATTAAATTGTATAGAATTCATTTTTTTTTTCAATTAAACATTTAAAATTCCAAGCAAATAGCAATAATCTATGACGTAAGTAATTCTCCAAGTTTATTTTGCCACGAACTTAATACCGAAATACTTCGAACATTTTGGCGCAAGCAAAAGACACGGGAATTTAAATATAAGCCGAGAGCGCCACAAGTTGTGGAGAATGTGCAAAATTTCACTCTAACAATGGTAAGTATATTTTAGTTAGAACAAAATAAGAGTATTAAGTAATAAATTTTAAACGCGACGACTTTTGGATTCTCGAGAATAATTCCTCGAGGAAATCAAATATTTATTTTTATTTAAAAAGCCCGGCGTTGAGTCTCGCCACTGAACGTGCATCGCCTTTAGAATTCGGCGGAAAATGGGAAAAGGAGTGTTTTATACACTAGGTTCCCTCTGCCTACCCTGCTGCGAGATAGCTACAGTGTAATGCTAAAAAAATGTAATTTAGTTAAAGAAATTTGACTTCAACGTATAAAGCATGTAATGTTAGTGATTTAGGCCAATTGAGGAACGTTTTTTTTTATTTTCCCGCTCTGGTAAGGTTAGAAAGCGGAAAATAGACTGTCTTGACACTACATTCTCTTTGCCTAGATTGAATTAGAAAGAAGAATATGAGAGAAAATAGGTACTAAAACGATAACAATATGACAAATATATCTTCGCAGATTGATATAAATAAATTTACAACGATTCCGTTTACTCATCCATATAAATATGGCTACAAAAATAATAATGAAATATTTTTATGTCTTAACAAAAATAAAAAAAACCGCGTTCCTCAGCAAGCCTGAATTGACTAAAATGGCTTAAATATTAAGAAGACGAAGTTTGCCAAAAGGTTTTGCTTGTACCGCAAATGAAATAAAACGAGACAATCGGATTTAAGACCGACCTCGGTTTTGAATTTGGGTTAAATGAACCGTCGTAGCACATTGGCAACGTCTGACTATAAACGTGGCGGTTGTGGGTTCGATTCACACTCAGACAAATGAATTATCTAACTCTGGTTACTAAACAAAGTTAACGGTAACTACCACTTTACTGGAAGAAAAGAAGAAGAATCATTATAAATAATTAATTAACAAAATCTCTAAAAATTACTTATTTAAGTTTTTCTGAAACAACGAATGTAGTCTCGCTTTTCATTTCAAAGCCAAATGGTAATGCAACGGGATGGAATGGATTTTTCGTTACCTTTGTGAAGGTAAAAACACAGATTTAAGAAGAAAACAAATTTCACTTTACACTGTATCCTGCACATAACAGGGTGAACAGAGGGAACTTGAAAATCTAGTATTAAAACACTCCATTCCCATTAAGACACTTCCGTTTCCCACTCTCGCTGAATCCTGGTGGTGTTACGTAAAATTTAAATTCCTCTACTCAAATTTCCAAAAAATTCCATAATATTTCATACAAGTTATTGTTCAAGATGAGAAAGATGATTTAATATCATTATTAGAACAAAATATGTGACAATATAAAAAAATATTCACTGAGTGAATGACACTTAAGTTTATGAGTCATCAAAAAGCAGACATTTTGTGGGCGTTTTCATGAAATTGCATCCAACAATAACTTTTTTATTCACTTCCGCCTAAACTTTATGATCCATACAAAGCCTGTAATTTTACTTCTATCATTATGTCAATTTTCAATAGCGCGGTTTTTTTTTGTCAAATATTGTCAACATAACGATATCGAGCGAGATATTATTTTTAATCTTTTTGTAAATTGCAGAATTAAAAAATATTATTAATATTCTTTTACATTTTATTCGCATAACAGGGTAGCCAGAGAAAATGTCAGTGCTTAAACAATCCCTTTTCCAATTTTTTGCCGCATTCAAAATATTACATACTGAGTGATCCACCACTCATGCCGTGGTATGATAGAGAATTATGCTAAAGAATATTTAATTTAATGAGTATCGAAGGTAGATTGGTGTTAACGTGCACGTGCGATGTCTTGTTTGCAGAGCGAGAAAATAAATAAATAAAATTCCCTCAAGTGGAAATCAAACCCACAGCGCGACAGGAGATGCGTATACAGTGACGCGACCCTATTGCACCACGATAGCCTCTAGAGTTTAAATTAAAAATTGTAAAACTTTAAAAACACGCATTCTATACCATATTTAAGTATAAATTGCGTCCCCCCTCAAAAGTTCCATAAGTTTTATTTAGAGGAACCCTTTCAATGTGAACATAAAACATTTTTATGTCCTTACAAAGTTTTCACACCATTTTCTATGTTAATGTTATTGCCTATAAAAGTTATTATTGTAACCTACTTTCGATTTAAGCGTATGTACTCGTATGAGAATTAATTGGGACCTTGATGATTCTCTCCTATATAGTAGCGTGCCTAGTGTTAAGACACTCCTCTCTTCGTTGACTGATTGACTAAACTCATCTTACGAATGTTGATCCTATTCGTTTTCACAATTTATAAGGTGGGTCACCTAATTGTTCATAGAATTATTAGTTATCCATTCGGATAACCTTAATAAAAAATGCCAAAGAAAATTATACAATTTCACGCTGCATTCCGCATTTAGCGGGACCTCTCCGTTCCATGTTTTCCGCTTAATTTTCGAGACAACGGAATTCAACGCCGCGCTTTGTCTTGTTACTAGAGTGAGAAAATGAAAATGATTAATTTACTTATTTACCCCGAGTGGGAATCGAACTTTTAACCAATAAGCCTTTAACCGAATAAATTCACGACGGAACTAAAACGCAAAAAGAAGCAAAAATATTTATATACTTCAATATGGCTCAAACGCACAAAATTAGTTCAGATTGTTAGGTTTGGTTAGGATACGAGTAGGTATTACAGTTTTCAATTTATTTTAATTATTTCGACGCAGAGATGACTTTACGAGGCTTATGCTACTTAAAACTTAGATACTTTGAAATTTAATATTGTATATGAATAAAGAAGCTTAGTTTAACGTATTATATTAGGTTATTTATTAACTATTATTATAGTAATATTAGATTAACGTCAAAAAATAGAATATAATAACGATGTTTTATATTAAGTAAATAATATTTAGTCAATATTTCGGAATTTAGAATTCTCAACGATCATAAATCAATACTACCGTTCGAAAAACACTTAAAGTGCTTGTACGTGCTTAGAAACATGTGTTCCACAGCGAGGACATGCGAGGAACGTATGTAACTTTAGTACAAAGCTTTTACTGGAAGAAATTCTTTTATATATTACAAAACATTGGAATTTCGTCGGAGTGAAATTATTGCTGGTGGAACTTTTAGATTTGGTCTGTATATACGTTAGATTTTTTTAGTATTTAGCACGTAGCAGGGTAAAGACACCTAGAACCAGTATTACCGGAGATTATAACCACCAGAGTAAAGACACTCCCGGCTAAATTAAATACTAAGTTATTATTTAAAATATGGATATTATTCTGATTTGGCTAGACCAGTAAATGTGATATTTTACATATTGTCTGTAAAATTATTTCCACTATAAACATAGGTATGTATGGTACGTAATTGAACAATTTACGGAAATCAATTAATTAAACCTTTTGTTAGCTTCACGCTGTAACCCGCAAGTAGCAACATCCTGTATAGCAAGTTAGATGGATACAATCTAGTACATATTATGATTCTCCTACTACCTAATTTATACGAATGTTAATCCATAATTTTACGAAATTTACTTGATATATTTTATCAAATATGTTATACTAAGACCGAATCACTTCCACTGACCTCTTAAATACACCAGCCATAGAAAAACCGTATTATTTGAAAATAAAAAATAGTAAAATCTCGTCATTTCAAATAAAAAATAAAACTCTAAAAATATTATAAAAAAGAACTAGTGCGTAATAGTAACGTTTTTTATATTCTCACGCCTGAAATATTCTCTACACATTTTAAAATATTGTAATAGAGTATAGTAGTTCAGTATAACGTTTCATCATTTATATATAAATAAAACAAAATACTCTTTGCCAGTCGTGGCCCAGGGATAAAAATTAGTGTTATATATATTCTCTACATTCATCCAAAAACATAAACATAGAACAACTATTTTATTTAATACGCCTATCTAAGAAATGGGATAAAAGAAAATTAAGCCATTTTGGTACTCCCCACCCAAATAAAATTAATTTATCTTTACCCTTATTTGTTTTGTCCAGAATGTGGTCGGAGTTGGGTTATGTACTAAGTTTCGCTATTAACAAGGTTTACGACACTCAGTGTTACCTTGCAAGAATTTATTGCTAAGTGAAATATTATATTCAGCCAGGCTTCGCCAGCAACTTTGTGAGGAGTTTAATTTGGAAAATGACATTTTTTCATCGTTTTTCTCCTTTTTTTCTTCCAAGCCTACCACATGATAAAATTCAACCTTCTAAGTTATTTGTTTCGTCTGTGCGCTGTCTTGTCAGTCACTCATTACCGAAAGAAGCTTGTATGTATTACTTGCTGCTCTTATTCAGAATCTGAATTTTATACCTGGTTTTGAAGTTACAGCCGTCGTGATTATTTAATAACAACAATCAGATTCACGCTGTATATAGCCCGTAAATGGCAAGGTAAGCAAAGGTAACCTAGAGTTCAAACACTCCGTTCCTCAAACTCTCGCCGTTCTCTCGCGTTTTTCTCGCGTTCGGAAAACTCAACGCCGGGCCTTAGTGCCAGAGCGAAGAAATGAAAATATTAACACATTCTTCTTCGAATTCTTCCGAGTAGGGCTGGCCTCAATACCTACAAAATTATGTATAGAAAGCTTCCAAAGCTATCTTACAATGTAAGCAACATTACTTCTCTCAGTCGGCAACTAGAAGGCAATTTATTCGATGGTAACTTTTATTATCTACAACTGAGTTGCAATTCGGGACATTGGGCACACGCGGTGATGCCCATTCATAGATTTATGTTATGAAGTACGTACGTGCTTGCCGATTTGTTGGATAAAGTGGAGAATCAGCGATTTTTGTACGGAAAATTATATTTGAGTTATGGTTAACGTACTGACGCGATGGTAGTGGGTTCGATATCCACTTTGTGTATTCTTTCAGAATAGTCTCTATGCAGTTCCTTTAATTTGTTAAGTGTGGTTAGAATCTATTTATTGATCTCTACCTTTTTTGTATTTTCTATTGTAATTAATATATTTTTTACACAAAATTTCTTTTTGTCCTGATGAAATCTTAAAATTAAGTTTGTCTTATAGTATAAAACTATTTTATTACTGGACTTAGAAATGTCAAATTTAGCTTATGATTAGGTTAGGAAGTGTACGAAAGCAAGCAAGAGCTCTCGATATTCGTGATTTTCGATACTACGTCTTAATATTAACTTGTATAATATATTCTACGAATACGGTGCATCCATTTGCGGATTAATAAAATGGCAATACTATATAAGCTTTAAGCTTACATCTTCATAAAAGTAGCAATTTGAACCTGTAACTTACTTGCCACTAGGGAGCACTTTGCCATAAGTCCAGCTTTAGTTAAGCCCCTATTTATTTGTATTATCATTTTTAAAAAATACTTAGGATCCATATAGATGGATCCTAAGTATTTTAATCCTGGATCTGGATGGATCCTAAGATAGCTTTTGCTTTGCACAATAAATATATGAAGTACTAATTTCATTGGAAGAGCATATATTGTAACAATTCGTAACATTTTTTTTACATATTATTTGAATTTATTGTGATCATAAGTCGATATTAATTTCCGCCAGTCAGTACTACACTGTGTGGTGGAACCTCATGCCGACTTATATCTTATCAGGGCTACAAAATGAAAATAATTAATACTCCCTATTCAGGGTCGACAAGCACTGCACCACGACGACCTACTATCTCCTATTGGCCTGTATTGGTTCTTTTTTTTAACTTCACGTTGTATGCTGCATATAACAAGATAGGCGGCGGATATGTGGGAACCTAGTATTATGACATTCCGTTCCCTTTAAGACACTTCCGTTTCCCACCTTCAACTTTGCACGCATTACGTGTTGAGTGGCGTAACTCACCGCCGCCATTTGCCCTGTTTCTAGAGCGCCAACACGAGCGAACCCATAACAGTCGTGTTTACACAGCCGCTGTGAACTTACAAGACACCCTCGAATGCAATCAGAATAATGTGATATAGTAATATTTCACATATTCCGATAACTGAAAAGATTCCCGGAGGATGGTATTCGATGGTTCGTTTGAAGAAAAATATTTTTATATTAAAGATAGATTGAATAGATAGTAAAAAAAGTAATAAGAAAAATGGAGAGTTACAAAAGTTCGCTTCTAAACGCAACATGTTGTGGGTTCGATTGCCACTTGAGGAAATAAAATATTGAATATTTTCATTTTCTCACTCAAGTCACTAGGCAAAGCTTGGAGTTCCGCCACTCAACACGTGTGTGCAATGCGTGAAGAATTCGGTGGAAAATGGGGAACGGAAGAGTTCTAACGGGTACGGGCTCTGCCTACCCTATTATATACGGGATACAGAGTGAAACTAAAAAAACACCTATCTATTACCTCTAATAGTCAAAATCCACTATTTTAAATCCAACAGACATTAAAGGAAATTAGATATAAAAGGGTAACAATCTTAGAATACTTACCCTTATCAAGAGATCTCCCCCGCGCCTGCAAGTGATCCTCACGAGATAAACCAACACGTAGACAAATAAATCCTGCGTACTGCGGTCACGTGCGCCCTGAATATTACATACATGCTAGTTCAAATATATTTTATAGCGAATATCATAGTAAGAGAATGACATTTTGTTCCATTTTCACGTTTTTCTTTGAATTTTGTAAAGGTAGGTGAGGTTAATGTTTTAGTAGATGAGATTCTTTCTTTCTTTTCATGTTGTATTCTTTTTCTGCTAGTTTGCGGACTTTAACGCCGTGAATTATAGAATTATTTCACGAAACTCCTATATTATAATATATCCTATAGGATATACATATAATCTTAGGGTGATTTTCACAGTACGTATTTACACCATTTATTAAGGAATCTTAAAATTTTATATCTATAAAATAAAAACTAAACATGGACTGAGTTCCACCACTTAATATGTAGTGCCAAATTACAATTTGAGTTAATTGTCAATAAGTAAATGATGCAGTGTGATTTTTCCGGATTTTCTTTTATTAACCTAATGTTAAGACACTCTGTGCTCCTTAAGACACATCCGTTCCGAATTCTGAATAGCGTGTTGAGTGGCGTTCAAATCCGCATCGACACCAGAGCGAAGAAATGCGCTACGACTGGCTTCATTTAATTCTTCATATTTTCCGTAAATTCATCAAAATACAAAAAATATACATAAATCTAAACGAAAATGTCACGAACGAAGAACAACTGACGCGTAAACCAGTCAGCATCAGTCAAAGGGTTGCCATTATCACCTTATAAAAGTGGGAAATCACGTTCGACCCCTGTCGCTTCTATGAAACTGAGATAGAGGGATTTCTACAAAAGGTGAATAATAAAACAAAAGAGATTTTCTAGGACATTTTGGGATTATGAAGGAAATATTTTTACGAAAATATTTAAAAAATTAGTATACTTATTTTTTTTTTACGAAAGAAATGTAACGATTGCTATACATAATATATTTTTTTAATATTCTTTATTCAATTCTTTTATTCAATCTAGATAATATGAATTCAATTTTTATTTTTTTTTTTATTTTGAAGGTAGTTTGGCAGGCAGGCATTTGTGGGTCTTACCTTCTTAAAATAAAAAAAAACCTAATTCTTTATTTTTTTTTATGAAGAAATAAATAGAAAGAACCAAGTAGTATATCAGATAGGTTCAAGAGAGTTAATAAAGTAATGCTCACCTGTATAGGAGTTATCCATAACTGAAATATGTTGTTTGAACCGAACGCTTGTTCCAAAGGCTGTCTTCGTCACTTTCTAGGTATTAAGAAAAAACAATTGACACACCGGCTCCACCTGCCGAATCTTCTACGAGGTGGTACCTCGCTCGATGTATTTGACATTCTCAGAATTCAACAAGAAGTACAAGTTCTCAATAACATAAAGGAGCACAGCGTGTAAAGACACAAACGCTTTTTTGAGAGCACACACGAACTAAATAAAAATAAAACGAATGCAACGAGCGAAGCGAAAAATGCAAAAATCATTAGACAACTGTCATTGTCAGTCAGCTGTCACATCTGTCATTTGAAATATGATTGATTTTAATCGGTTCAGGATCCAAAACTTTTTTTTATTATTTTTCTCCACATAAATATTGTCAATTAAATTATTATTTGCTATTGTAAAAATAAAAAATGACTAATTTTTTAGATCACATCTCAACTCTTTACATTTGGGCCCAAAACTTTCAGTCTCCTTTAATACAAGCGAAATACGTTCGACTGTAATCACGACGGTTGTGGGTTCGATTTCCACTCGGAGGAGTGAAATATTTAATATTTTCTTTTACTCATTAAGGTAGCGAGGCAAAGCGCGGCATTCAGTCCCGCCACCCAACACGTAATCGTCCAGAATGGGTCGGAAGATGGGGAACACAATTATCTTTACGGGAACAGAGTGTCTTGACACTATCTTCCCAGATTCCCTCAGCCTACCCTGTTATTTGAGGTATACAGTGTGAATCTGAAAAAAATATGCCATGCCTCTTTTTTTCTTTCTCAAAGATGAAGAAAGTTTTTAACAAAGTAAAAAAAAAGTCTTCTAATAATATTTGTTGTCACAGTCTAGAATTCACAGTCGAGCTGGTAACAAAGCCTTTACATTAAAATAAATATGAAATGAATTATTTATAAGCAGTTTATTTTCTTAGAACAAGCACATTAAATTTCATCACAACTACGAAGCTGTTCTAGAGTTTTAAAAATATTCTTCAAGCAATATGGAATGTGTTTTTATTTTCTTTCTTTCATTAAAGTAGTGCTTTTATAGGAACTTTTTTTTTTAACATAAGTAGGAAGTAAAAAATAAAAGGTTCATGCTATATCCTGTTTATACCTGGAAACCTACTGTTAAGAAATCGAAACTTGAAGGGAAAACGGAAATTATTAATTTGCCCTAGAAGAGGTCGAACCCACGGCCATTGCGTTTACAATACCGCTACGTGCCTCTATGGGCCCGCAATTTCGTCATTTTATATGAAAAAATTATGAAAAGATTTTTTGAAAATTGCAGAATTAGGAGGACTCTTACGAAACATACTGTGTACAAACAGACAAATAGACCTATAGAAAAAATAAAAATAGTAAATTCATATTCTATTAGTGTTTCTACATATTTTTTATATTGTATTTCGTAGGCAGTCTTAATTTCGTACTGCCAAGTCATGTCGCTGCTAGAGTAAAATATTTATACAGCAATTCAATGTTCACAATTCTGTTAAGTCTTGGTAAATATTATATTGTGTACAAAATAAATACTAAATTCCTTTATAGTAAATCAATTGTAATTTTATTAAGACGATGCTAGCAATATAATTCTTTAAGATCCTTAAAGAAACGCCCCTTATAATAACATATTAGACCAGAACATTTTATAGGATCCAAGATCTCATGGGTTGTATTCCCATAAAAAAAAAATTTGAAGAATTACCAATGTGCAGAATGGACCGTCTAATCTGGCCTCCTACTAATATAATTAAAATTGTTAGAAACATACAACGTCCAATATATAGCTTACTTATATGAATTTAAGAAAAATCTATTTATTTTTACTATATGCTATATACATGCGTAGACAGATGGATACTGGAAACGTAATGTTAAGACACCCTGTTCCCTTTAGGACACTTCCGTTCCCCTCAATTCATACCTCAATCAATACTAAAAGAACATCGGACATTCATAATAACTTATAGATTAGTTGATATAAAATAGATGATTCTTAAACCGCTCCTTACATACAAATACGGTTTTCGTTTAGTATTCACCCTGGCTCATCCAATTTGTAGATAGAGATCGCATATGATGACATCCCATGATCACAGCTTCCTCACTAAAGGCCTGTGTGGAGATAATAATATAATATTCTTATTATTATAAAAATGAATGCATGTTTTTAAAATGTTACTTGACGGGCATTGAATGTATTTATGAAGGTAGTGGATTCGATCCCGAATTGATTTTTTAGGTTTTGAATAATAAAATATTCTTCATACGCTGATAATACAGAAGAACCTTTTTATAATTAAGTTTCACGCCTTATCCCGCACCCCGTAAAGACAGTCAAAATACTTCCTTCTCCGCTTTTCTCCCGAATTCTACTCCTTGCGTGCTCAACGGAACTAAAAGGAAATGAACAAATTGTTTATCTTACGTTGAAGTGGGAAAAAATCTCATGACGGGATCGAACGCGAAACCCTTTTGTTTAAAATGCAACACAGTTCCACTGTACCACATTTCTCAAATTTCTATAATATGTACATATAGCATTTACGAGTATATTCCACTTCATACTGTAGAAGTAGTCAACTTACATCCTCGCTTTGTAAGTATTTTGTCTTTATCAAGTTTTAAAACCGCAGGTTGTTCTTAAAGTGCTCTCAATATATTCTAACTTTGGTTAAAGCTGAGTGAATTTAATATATTTTTAAACCAGTATTTTATTAAACTAAGAAATTTTGTCTATTTACCATTTACTTTTTTATTTTAACCAGAAGAAATGCTTATATTTTTATTATATATTTTTGAAATTAAATAAAAAAATATTATCAAAATCGGTTCACCCAGTCAAAAGTTATGAGCTAAAAAAATAAATACAGTCGAATTGACCTCCTTTTTCTTACAGAAGTCGGTTAAAAAAACAATTTCTTCATTTTCCATTTTCTCACAATTTGTACTCACAATCATCGCATGCAAACAAACATGACCCAACTTTTTACATATTATACGTAAGCACCTTTATTTATTATCAATAAAGGTACAGCCAGGTGTGTTGAGAATCAGCCATAACTCAACATAACGAGGACGCGGACAAATATTGCTTCCAATATGTTTGATTAATCGACGGCTGTATGGATGTGGATGGCTCATACGAGTACAGTAAAGACGGCGTTAGTACCAACGATATTAGCAACGTTTGCGTTTAGGATCTGGACGTTAATTGAATTTGTATTGTTTAATTAATCTGGTGGGATTTGTTTGACAAAATGGACGGTAGTTGTGGGTTCGATTGTTGTCTTATGTTTTTCAAATTTGGTTAGATGAAGTAGGTATTTTCAGTTTAACACATATGTATGGTCCTCTAATCTGGTTTTTAACTACAAAAACTGAATAATGTTAATGTAAGTTGTATGTCTTAATAATAGGTTTCCTCTTACGTTACATATGTTACGTTTACTTGACCAAAATGGGTATTTCAACTCAAAATTTCAAAGCAGAATTCGGCGGAAAATGGGATTCGGAATGTCTTAACTGTAGGTTCCCTCTGCCAACCCTACCGTGAGCAAAATACAGTGTGAAGCTTAAAAAACATTTCAAAGCAATGCATTCAGCAAATAAAATATATGTCGATTTTATCATTAAAAAATCCACCAATGTCAAGAGAGTCATGTTTTACAGTTTGAGTTCAAGTTTTACATCCTCGCTTTTGTAACATAACAAAACGCGGTGTTAAGTTTTGTCACTCAACAGTGACCACGCTATATTTTGAAGATTAGGCGGCAAGTGGAGAATGAAGTATCTAAACACTACGAGTATATAAGACATACATCGTAAAACTAAAAAAAAAACAATTCCTTTATTTGGGAATTTCAATCCATTATTGTATTTTTGCAAATACTATCTATCTCAACTTCCAACTCCCGTGTCGTTCACATTATAATAAATTAAGATCAGTTTTAAGTATTGCAACACAATAAAAGGTTATCGAATTACCAAACTGTTGGTACGACGCCAGGAGACGAGATAAGATTTCCAACAGTAATGGAGTAAGGGTTTACTGCTGCCTGTAATAATGTGATTTTGCTGAATATTTAAAATTATAAAGACGAGGTTGTAGTGGTTGTGGGTTCAATCCCCACTGGAAGAAGTGAAATATTTATTTACGTTTATATTCCCATTTCTTCGCTCTGGTGTTGAGGCAATGTCGGCGTTGGGTTCTGCCACTCAACACACAATGCATCCAGAATTCGGAAACAGAATTCAGAAACTACTGGTTATAATTAAAAAATATCATTTATCGAAGAATGCTAGCCTTCATAAAATCAAGTCAGTCATTTCGATGTTATTTAAAACACGTGGTCGAAATTACCTCAAGCACCTAGAACCCATCATGCGAGCAAATCCGTACGTAAAAGCTAGTTCCAGAATAAATATTCTTTGAGTATATTTATTTAGTTGTCAGTATAAACGTGAAATTTAAATGTAATACTGAAATATAACGATGTTTCAACTGAAACGCTGAAAACAAGACTGAAGTAAATCTATTTTTGCACTTCAATGACAAATGAATAATGCAATAAGTTGTTAGAGCTGGGTTTGTAACCCAACAGAGATCATATTTCACGAGGCACAAGTTGAGGATTAACTGGAAAGTTTTAACGCTATTAACGACGTAACTTAAATTTTCATACAATGCTGGTATATGAAAATATACTTATATAAAAATATTTTTTTTTATACAATATACCTATGTAATGAGCGGTAATCGTAACAGAGTGAGTCATAGTCTGACTGTAAGCGCGACGGTTTTGGGTTCTATTCCCGCTCGGCTGAATAATTTATTTTAATTTCGTTGCTACACTCTGGTAGAAGATGCGAGAATGACCTGGAAAGTGTAGTAGTAGTGTAGTGTGTGTAGTAAAATTAAGTCCCTTCAAAGAAATGTAAAAGAAGCTGTATGTAACACATAAATAAGAGAGCCCATCACGGTGCAATTAGAACTTACCTGATAGCAATTCAGATAGCGACTTACTTGTCAATACTTACCTGATGTGTATAACTGACAAAAAAAATCAGCTTCACGCTGTATCCCGCACACAGCAGGGTAGGCTGAGGGAACCTAGTGTTAAGATATTACTGAGAAATATCTTTATAATACTTATTTGGCCATGGTTAAATTACAATTCAGTGTAAATATTAATTTACGTCTCGAAATGTTTTAATTTAAAATCACCTTCAATTTTATAGAAAATATAAAACAACCCTAAAGCAATTAACAAATTATAATTCCCATATTGTACAAATCGTTTAGATCAAGTTTATTATTTCCTTTAGGAGGTACTGAATTAATTGAAGATAGATGATAAAATCTCTAGCGCTTTAGAACTGCTGACCGTCACGCTATGGACACATTATTCAAATTTCCACTACTTTCCGCCATAGAGGCTTAAAATAGCTGGCTTGTTGTATAGATCCAAGTATAGTCTAGTAAGACATATCTATTTTTTATATTTAAAAAAAAATCGAGGTCGTCGTAGCGCAGCGGCACATCGGTGTGACTGTAACGTGACGGTTATGGGTCCGATCCCCACTCGAGGAAGTGAAATATTTATTTACGTTTATGTTTCCATTTCTTCACTCTTGTGTCGAGGCACAGCGCGGTTGAGTTCTACCACTCAACACGCAACGCCTCCAGAATTCAGCAGAAAATGGGGAACGGAATGTCTTAACACATGGTTCCCTCTGCCTACGCTGTTGAGTGCAGGATACAGCGTGAAGCTGATTTTATATTCTTAAAAGTGTTATTAAGAAAGAAAAACAACTTTTGGAAAAAGTGTACATTTTTTACGTTGCGGGATTTGATACCGCGCCTCTCGGAAACCATCTAAGCTTTCTGACCACTAAGCCATACGTTCTCATCATTATACCTCGAATAATACGCATATAAACTTCGCAACTCCTTTTATTAACCATATATTCTATTTTCATTTGTCGATATCAATTTCAAAATAAAATATTAAGATTACTCCATTTATTGTAGTAGGATTTCAATTCAATCATGTATAGAGTCTCGTTTATGTCTTTTCATATATTTTCTTTTAAATAATGTTACGATGCTTTTTTTATTACTGGGTTATATGTGCTTGGATAGCAAAATTTTATGTACTAACTGTATGGACTATTTATGGTAAAATTCCAGTTTTTTCCGTTTCAGTAGGATTTTTGGGTAATCCTCTCTTAGTGCCCTACAACCATTCTGCAGTTAGACTAGCTATTTCACATTGAACTTTTGCCCATTTAAAATATTTAATTATATTCTTCACTTTAAACATAAAAATATCAAACTAATTCCTTCATTGTTATATAATAAATGTAAATATTTATACTAACAACGCTATAAAGCTATCACCGATTCTATATTCTCTATAGTCAACCGATGCCTCCCCATGCTTCTCTTACTGCGTTTACTATTAAATAAACAAGTAGGCAAATCTGAGCCTCCAAAGTAAGATATCCATAAAATATTTATTAATATTTTATTTAGAAATTTATACATTAAAAATTAACTAAAACTTAACACAACCGTATGCAAGAAAATTAGGTTTATTATGTTCAAAGTGAATTCTGTAATTCCACAGCGATTTTACATTAGCGTTGGTTAGTTCACGCTTAGTAAATCTATGTCCCGCTTTTATACTAGCCGACCTACATTCTGATGTTTTAACCTAATAGCAAATATAAAGGTCACCATTATTTAATTAATACAGCAATTTGAGTGAAGATTTACATTTTATTAATTGAGACTATTTTTAGAGGATCGATTCGGATAACCAAATTACCTAAACCTAACAACAGAACTAAATTATAGGCAGCTTACTCTGGTTCTCCTTTAGTTAAAAGTTCAGGAGTTAATCGGAATTCTAAAACAAGTATTTTTTAAGTGTATGGAACGTCAACGGTATCGCACTGAACTGAACTGTAGACAAGTGAGACGAATTTGAAGTCATTATTCTATTCAGACGGTGAACTAGTTCATACAAGAACGGCATGTTGTAACGCTCAGTTTTCATTTTATTGTCTAAACTAGTACTTGAGTTTCCTTCATTTCTTTGATAAATAAGTTTTTCTCTGTAAGTAGGTTTAGTTAAATATTTAATTGTAATTTTTCTTATTATTAAAGAGTACATATTACTAGATTTAATTTGGATTTCAGTAAATATTATGGAATACTATCTGGAATTTGATCCCATTACCTCTTTCTTGAACCGACCATGGTTTGGATTCTGTAGTATTATAACAAATTATTTTTGTTTTCTTGCTCTGGTAAGTAAAAAGTACAGCGTTGAGTTCCGTTCACTGCGACGCAATGTCCCAAATTTGGAGCGGTCTGCCTACCGTGGTATACGCAGAATACAGTATGTAAGTTGAAATTAAAAATTATAAATCAGCTTCACGCTGAATCCCGCACACAGCAGGGTAGGCAGAAGGAATCTAGTGTTAAGACACTGCGTTCTCCACTTTCCTCCGAATTCTCATCCCCAATGCGTGTTGAGTTGAGCAAAGAACGAAAATATAAGTTTAAATAATTCATTTTTTCATTTCCTCGAGTGGGGATCGAACCCACAATTCTATGAGCTTTGCAATTCTATGAGCCATTTAATGGGTCCGAAGGTCACATACCCTTTGTAGTTCTGTCGGATGTATGGCGTGACATTAATATCTGGTGACGGTTTTATTACGACCTTGTTCCACCCTTTTGTGTCGTTTAGCGATATTTCAAATAAATATATCATATATTATATATATGCTTGTAATTTATTGATATACAAACAAACTAAAGTGAAATCTTAGGGTATTATTGGTTGAAATATACTAAATTTTACAATGAACCTAGTAATTAAAATGAATCTGGTGTAAAATTACTCGGTTTCTATTTTATGTGCAAAATGCTGCTCCGTTTTTTATAAATTGAGTCAAATTTCAAAGTTCAACAAAATTAATGTTTTGAAATTTGTTTATTATTTCTTTTAGTTTCAAGCTTATATTGTAGTGCTAAGACACTCCGTTCCCACCTTCCGCCAAATTTTTGGAACATTGCGTATTAAACGAAGCGTTTTTTCTTGTTCTCAGACCGAGGAAATAATTTTGTCCCTTGTAAATAACCACACAAAACAAAAAATATTATATTCATTTCAGAATCGGCGAAAAATAGGCAACGGAAGTGTCTTAATGGGAACGGAGTGTCTTAAACTGGGTTCCCAGGTTCCCTCTGCGAACTAATCTTAATAATAATAAATTTAATTCTAATAATAATAATAATTATCAACTCACTCCATAATCCACATACAAACTACGTATAATTAAATTAAATATGTAATTAAAGCCTGTATTTGATTTGACCAAATGTGGCGAAGTGTCCGCTCACTGCGGGTACACCCACCATTACCAAAGTTCAGCTCTTGCCAAACAGTTTATGATACTTGTTGTGTACCTTTCAAGGACGTATGTATGGAACAGAGTATTTCTGATGAAATAAAATATATACTAAGTCTTATAGTCTCGTTATTAGATAAGTTAAGCGAACGATTCTTTTAGTTTTAGAGGTTTTTTTATTACAGTTGGAATTTAGTTTACCCTGAGCTATCTGGGTTTAGGTACTTAATAAGACTAATGCTATTTCAATAGATATTTTATAAAGTCTTGTGATATTTTTTTTTCTAAGTAATAATAAGCCTACCGCTACGAAGTGATACGGTGACTTATTTTATAATCCCTTTTATAATTTAACGAGAGTTAGGTGCTATTTTATGCATCTTAGATATCTTATAACTGCCGAAGTAACCACCACCCAAATTCCATATTCCCTGATAGTACTTACCAGGTTCCCTCATAGTGCTAGGGTTTGCCCACAGAAACTTTCAGACTTTATAATATAACGAAGGTCTGGCTACTCTCAGCTCTTAGGTGATTGCTTGCTCATGTCACATTGATTAAGGCAGTTATTTTTTTTTATTAAAAAAAATTACTTACGTCAACTTTCTACTTTCCACGAATTTTAATAGACATTACTTTAGAAATAAAAAAAATATCTGTTATCATATGAATTGACAACCCAACTAATATTAGTTCAACTTCCTTAAAGCTTAAAGATCAAATATCAACTAAAACACAAACGCTAACAAACTCATTCTATTCAGAAGGTCTTAATGGGAAACAACTGCTAACGAATTATAACTTCTCGTGTTTTACGGCTTTTCTAACAGTTGGAACTAATGTTTGCTTCTATTCTTATGATGGAACTAGCTTTTACTGGTAATAACTAAGTAACTGTTGGAAATAACTAAGAGTTACGTATGACACGTGGTACATCTAAGTGCCCGGTTACTCTGACCAGTGGATTCCATTGAAACTATTAACTACCCAAACCAAACTATAGAGTAGTTTGGTACTACCTAAAAGTAAAATAATTTTTCAATTCGAATCACTAGTTCCTGAGATAAGCACGTACAATTAAATAAAATCGTAATCTTTATAAGTATATTTTTTTAACGTTTCTCATTTTTTTCGAAATGTAGATAATGCATTGCGTGTTGAGTGGCGGAACTCAACACCGCGCTTTACCTCGACACTAGAGTGTAGAAAATGGATATATTAATTTCCTAAATTGGGAATCGAACCCACAACTGGCCTCCAGTATAGATTGCAGACTCCACACGTTAATTTAAATACGATACGGTCATTCCAAATGCGTCCAATTCACGTCAATTGACTTTCGCTGCGACCAATATTTATGTAGCATAAAACATTTTTATCTCCAAACATATATTTAACATACACAATATATTAAAGTTATATGTATTTTCACGCATCCCGCATATAGCAGGATCAGCAGAAGGAACTTAGTGTTCGGACACTCCGATCTGCACTTTCCATTACTCTTGCCACTTAACTTTCTTCATTTTCCGTGCTAAATTGCAGAAAATCGTGGAAAAATGAACATAAATTAAATATAATCATTGCTTCGAGTGTGTATTGAACTCATAGTAGACGCATTTACAGTCAGACCTTGTTCCACAACGCCACGACGGTCTTAACTCTATACTTTTTTAGTCAAAATCAGAGAGATTTTTAGTCTTAAACAACTCAAATACCTTTTGTTCCTCCAAGTCTTTTATCTCAAGTTCAAGGCATTGCTTAATGAATCCCTATTTATAAACTTTAAATTGCTTCTCGTAATCCGTACAGCTTTTTTTACGTAGTTTTAGTTTTAAACGTTAAATATACTACTTCAATATGCATTTATTAAGAAAAGGTAGACAACTCTGTTTAGGAAGAAATTTTGTTACTATAGTTTTAGGCACAAGAATGTGCGGAGTACAGAAGTGTCTGTATGGGGACGGAGTGTCTAAACAATAGGTTCCCAGGTTCCCTCTGCCTACTCTTCTATGTAAGAAATATAGCGTGAAAAAGAAAGAAAGCTAAATTAAGATAAGTGAAACAAACAATTATTTATAACTGAAATAAACACTAGAAGACCACGTTTACAAACTTAGAACATCACACTCTACTCTACCTAACACTAAGCTGTAACAATTAATCTCTCCTCGACCGCAGATTTCAGTAATGATTGCTTTAAGACCCAATAACGGGTGCTATGATAGAGCTATAAATTTAACCCGAATTGCTTGTTACTTTTCATTGTTATTAGTATACGAGTATTATGTTTCATATAATATAGTACAGTAGGGTTTATATATAAAACTATAAAATTATATAGAAGAAATTTAATAATATATTATTATTATTATTATTATTTGTATACTAAACTTTGTTTTTTCTTTGAGAAGTAAAATGGAAAATTACGTTTTTCATGTTCCTCTTAGAATTACGGAAGAAAAGAAAAGAAATTCTCTTTTATTGCTCTCCTATAGGAATGGGGTGCACCTACATGCCGAATGTTAACTTTCGACGTCCAAAAGTATAAGATTTTAGAATACGAGCTTCTCAAATGCACCAAATTAACTAAAATGGACATGAAAATGAACACATTTGAATTAGGTTCAAATTCAAAATTGATATCTATAGCAACTAGTTATAGCAAGTCTTAGAAGATTTTTTTATCGACTACAGTATTTTCTAATAAAACTAATAAATATATAAGAAAGCAGACATAGCTAAGAACGATAAACCACAACAAAGTATTTAAATTTAAAATTGAAAACATATAAATATGTAAATTCAAAAGTTTTTCATATAAACAGAACTATTACTGTAATTTTTGCCAACCAACACGTGCACCGTACTCACCGTACACTCTACATACGACTTCACGAATTTCTAAAGGTTTATTCACACAGCATCTCGCATTTTACTAGTTTCAGTTCATTTTTTGCATATAATTTTTTAAATTATCATTTTTTGAATACTCTCTTTTAACGTTTGACATATAAAAATTCATGTTTTTAAATGGGAATATGGGAAACGAAATGGTAACATTTTTGTAAACATGACAGAGGAAATTGTGGGAGGTAAGTTTTATATATTTTTTTTATTTTCATTATATTTAGGCTGGTCGTGGCGCAGAATACAAGAGATTGTGGGTTCGATTCCCAAGACGTTCCCATTATTTAGACAAAGTTCGACGTTGAATTCCGCCATTCAACGTGCACTGCCTTTAGAATTCGGCGGGAAGTGGAAAAAAGAAGTATCTTATTGAAAAAGGATTATCTTAACAATACGTTCTCTTTGCCTACCCTTGTAGGTGCGGGATATAACGTGTTAATAAAAAAAAGTAAGTAGGTAGAGGAAACCCTGTTTTATGACACTCAGTTTTCCATGGGTACAATCAGACACGATCGCAACTACGCTACGAAAGGCTATAAATGAAATTTTTACTTGTTATTAATATAATTCAATAATGAAAATCGAATCTACAACCTTCACTTTTAATAAACACAAAAAATACTGTAATATCTTCTCCGCATTTATTATTAAAGTATCGTGTAATACGTATCGATATATCGATATTTTCTACTCCAGAGCAACTCCAGTTGACCTGTTGCCCTATTTCACAAATAACACCTTTGATTAAAGGCAACGGCTCGCCTTCAATTACCATAGCTGAGAGGAAATTATCAACTGCACTATGAAAGAACGCTATACGAAACGTTAGATAAACTGAAGAGAACTAAACTCTATAAATTGATAGTTTTAAATACAGCATAAGAGAAATATTTATTTATTTATGTTGCCATATAAAAATAAATAGGTGATAAAAAAACATGGTGTTGAAGCAAAGGGCGACGTTGATTTCCGCCACTCAACACGTTATACCTCCAGAATTCAGCAGAAAGGGGGGAATGGAGTGTTTTAACACTAGGTTCCCTCTGCCTATCCTGCTATGCACGGGATACAGCGTGAAGCTGATTTTAATCATTAACTCAATTCAAAATTACAATCTATAATTTACCATAAGCCATTACCACTAAAACCACTCTTTTCTTCATATGTACATTTCTTCCTTAATATGTAATTTTACAAGTAAAATGCACTTTCCACACGCTTCTAACAGCTGGAGCTGAAATTTAATTCTACATTCGTTTGTAAATTATAAGAATTAATGTAGTAAACCTCTCGTAGATTTTCAGCGAAAAATTGTAATATCCATTAACTCTTATGAACATGTGTTCCACGAACTACTTCTTACATAATTAATATATATCTTTAGAATATAGTAAGATTAAGGCTGTGGTAGCGTAGTATAACACCGTTTGATTCCCGACTCATGTCTATTTAATGTGGTGACAAGATGAACCGCGGCGTTGAGTTTCGCCAATCAACACGCAACTCGAAAATTGGGCGGAAAGTGGAGGATGAAGTGTCTTGTATGATACTAATATAAAAAAAATTAAATTGCCATCATTCCCATATCGTTTTCTATCGTATATAATAAAGAAGACATATCAATTTTCGTAATTACATTAGAAGACCTTTTATAAAAAACTTTGAGTATATATATCTGTATACTTAGAAGAGATAATAAGGGTAACCTTAATTTCACCTAATATTTCACTCTGTCCAACCAGAACTTCAAAAATTGCCTTCAACATGGTGATGGTCAGAAAATCCGTTTAAGGCATTAATGTTACATAAAGGAAAAGGGAACCTACAAAAAATACTTATTTCAACAATTTTGTTAGAGTAAGTCTCTTTTACTGTCGAACGAAGCCGCTGTGCCAATTTTTATGACATTCAGAAGCAAACTTTTAGCTCCAGGGAGGAATATAGAGCAAGTTTCATTCCAAAAGCTTATATAGTTTTTGCAAGCTAAAAACTAACTGCAATTACTACTCCCTTATTATTTTTTCTACAATTCGATACTTATATATTTATATATATATATATATTTCTTTTCAGATCGAACCTGTAGGTTGTCATAATCTCATATAAAAACAGCCACTTCAAAACTGTCTTTAGCTGAGCCTATAATATGCAAAATCGACCAAAACATGAATGAATTCGTTAATCAATTGTATGAGTTTCTTCAGCTTATTTCCACGATAACTGGCAGAATAGCGGAGCAAGTAGGTCGGAACGAGCAACAAAAATGTATGGGAGATGAAAAGCTACTTGTATTTAATGTAACTTTATATATTCATGTTCATATTTTAGGTCAAGAAAGCTGAGAATAAAAAGAGGTTAGCGTGCAGCGTGCCCTATAGTATGGAGGAAGCGTTTTGATTAAATTTTTCCATAAAAATAAATGTTGTGTTCTTTTAATAGCAGTTGTCATTCGAGATTTCGTTGGTTTTTTTTGTGGTAATGGTGTAGGTGATAGTAATAGGTCTATAGTTAGATGGACCAAAACCATCGCCTTCGAGATCGGGTGAATAAGAGCGCTCTTCCACACGTCTGGGACTACGCAGACTGAATGTATTCTCTTTGGACAACGGAAATTTGAAAAAATCTACCTAGAGACACTAACAACATAAATAAATTGTAACAACCATATAAGAATTTCGACTTAGCTTGATGAGAACGTATGGCTTAGTGGTCGGAGCACCTGGTCGGTTTAAAGGAGGTGCGGGTTCGAGACCTACGTTCAATTTTTTATACGTTTTCGAAGTTTTTAATGATTATTCATTTATAATACATAGTTGTCCAAAAATTATTAATATTTAGTAAAATTGTGTAGTAGAAACGGGAAACAGAATGTCTCAACACTAGGTTCCCTCTGCCTACCCTGCTGTGTGTATAATAAATTATGCTTACATAATGGAATAACCAATAACTAAATGGCGCATTGAGTATTTAATACAGCAATTAGTATTACAACCATCTTACTGCTTAGGTAAGCCGATTTGCTCTACCACTATCAATTTAAGTACTAGCAACGTGACTGGCTATAAACGTGATTATCACAGGTTCAAATCCCATGACCTGAACCCTCAAAATACTTCTTCTGCTGCACCTTCGCGCCGTGACAGAAGGAAAAACATAATTAAAATGTTCACAAACGAAATGAAACGATTGTAGCTTTACGTAGCGAACGTAAATTACTTTTTAATAGTGTCTCCATTACCGACATCGGCGTTATTGAACCCCTCGGCCTCGTCGAGACAATGACAGACGCTTTGAACGTTTCGTGGATTGTTTTTGTTTCATTACATTCTGCTTTCGCTGTACTTAATGAGTAATGTTAATGTGACTGGAGACCTTAGAACACCTAAAGTCGTGACGCAGGTGTAGATTCGATTCCCACTCGAGGAAATTAAATATTTTCATTTCTTCGCACTGGTAACAAGGCAACGCGCGGCGCTATCCGCCATGCAATTCGCAAATACTAGGTTCTCAGGTTCCCTATGCCTACCCTGCTAAGCTACTAAAAAAGAAGTTCTAACTAGTAGTTCCTGGGGTTAACGCGTTCAACCAAATAATCTATTCAATATTACATATTACAATTTTAGTATAGAGAAATATCTCTTTTCTATTCATCCTCCATCGATCCATTTCTGTAAATATTTACTTTAAGATATCGAAGACCTTTTAAAACATCTCAATATCGGAGCATCTTTGAGTATAATTAATTAAGAGATATCGTTACGTTTGATTGCTTCTCTTGATTAACTAAAATAGAAAGTTGATGAAGATGGAGTAAAGGTTTCAATTTACATTGGTTATACATTGTTTACAAGTTGGGATAGATTTTTGTCGTAATCTAAATTTTAGCTGAATCGGACAATGAGAAGTAGGTCAAATTGACACTACTAGTAACATGGCAAGTTAAATAAAAGCTTGTTAAAAAAAAATAACTTAATAGCTAAAAATTTTAGAAATAGTAATTAAATAGGATAATTTTAGCGGGCAATATCAAATAAAATAAGAAGAGAACCAAAGTGTAGTTTAAATTAATTATAAACAGCAAATAATTACATAAAAATTAACAGTAGTTCGAAAATGTATGAAAATTTATAAAACCGTCAACGTCATCTGCCTGTTCGCGTCGGTCATACTGTGCCGCCCGTAGGCTAGGTCATTTGGAATCAGTGACATCTCCTTACTTAATTATTTATTAGAATGTTATACAGTAAACTATAATTTCAATCTAGATAAAATGCTAAAAGTGACTATTATATTTATTTTCATAAGGATGAATATCAAAATGTCGCGGTAACGGTTGCGTAGCGACGCGACGGTTGTTATTAACATGGCAGAATAAATTGCATGTCAAATTAGAAAGTACTTTTTAAAGTAATATATTTTATACTAATATATTTTAATATATTAGTATATATGTGTAATGTAATGTTATATAGCCTATAGCACTTCTGAAGAATGCAGCTTTCATACAAAACAAAAACAAAGTAAATCGGACCAGTAGATCCAGAGATCTTAGCGTTCAAACAAACAAACAAACAAACAAACTCTTCCGCTTTATTATATTAGTATAGATAAAAGACATTGTTTTTGCTTTGGAAGTTGAAATTCTTGATTTCATTTTATATAACTTATAATTTATTATTTTTTTAGTAGCCTAGTTTTTCTAGCCCCAAGGGAAGGTTCAAATTCTACTTCGAGGTTTTGCTGACGAAAAATTATAACAGATTTTAGGGTAACTTATGCATTAGAACTTGAAAATAAACAGTAATTAGAAAATATATAAAAACTGTCACATTTATATAAAAAAAGACAATTTTAACTATTAATTTATACCTACTTACCAAAGATTACCAAAACACGAAGTCTTACGTATACCACGGAAAATGGTTTAGCTTTATTCAAACCTTTGAAGCATTTAGCTCTAGATATCTGAACCGAATATCAAGTTATAAAGGAATTTGTAATAAGCTCCAGACTTCTCATCCTATTGAAAATTCTCGATTATATTATGAGATCAAATTGATCTCATATTTCCTTACGCTATTAGCTATTAGGATCGGCTTAAGTTTGTATAGCGTGTTATTATTTCATAGGTAACTTTTAACCGCTGTTTAGAATATGAAACATAGAGTAGTTTGCCTATTATATAGTCAGGAAGTTATATTACATAAGGCCAATTGTACGTTACGATCATCGATCATCGATCGATATGTCCTCGCTTGGGAACTTGGAAACCTAGTTTTAACATTGACTATCCATTTCCATTAATCACTTCTGTTCCCCCCTTTCCGCCGAATTCTAGAGGCATTGTGTGTTAAGTGGCGGAACACAACGCCGGCCTTTCCCTCGTTACCAGAGCGAGCATTTTAAATACCTTCAGAGCTGGTAGTAGCTTTATTTCCATATAATGATTCAAATATTTAAAATATAAATTTCAATTTAAGACGCTAAAATATGACTTGGTCACGGCCCCGTTAAGTTTGCCAATTTGTGAAGGAACATTTTTTACAAAGCCGTCATTACGGCGCGCTGTAATCCTATAAGCGGCTTGAGAGATAAATTTTAGTTTTTAGTAAAAACACATCTATTTTCACTCCCATTAACTTCACAAATGTTAGTTTTTGTATGCAATTGTGCTAACAGAAAATTACTAGGAAAAGTCAAAGATTCTATTTTAGACAATAATTTTCTGTATTAATTAATGCGGCAGCGTGTAAATTGATGAATTTTCGATAATGTTAACCAGAGTATAAGATTTTTTTTTATATTAAAAGTCGCTGTAAATGCGCTACATACGAACAGAAAAACACGAACGTAATTCAGTTTATTATGTATATAATCGCGTAGTACAAGAGCTACGTTTGTATAAATAAAAAAAAAACAATAAATACGAAACATGTATTATAAATATAACACAAATATTATATATGTATTAATCATTTAAATGAAATACATTAAAAAATATATATTCATGAATTTCTTAACAATAAATAGATTCCAAAAGGCTTGGAAGTCATTCAAGGGGGAAATGGAGAAATTACTCGAGTGCAATAAACGATTGTAATACTCATTGTAAAACTCATTTTGTTTGCGCAATAACGTCATTACGAGACAGTTCATTTTAATTATAAAATGTAGTAGGAGTAGTTTTTATTAAAAAAATATTTTATTTAATATTTATTTATAAAAAAAGTCGGGGGAACAAATAGATTTTTTCACTATTGTAAGACCCGCGGAAGGAAAGGCGCGGCGCTAAATTCCGCTGTAAGAAACTATTGGGTATATTTTAAATTCGAGGAGAATGCGATGGAGGACCAGAGCGTAACATTAGGTTCCTTTTGGTTCCAATAAAACCGCTTCTATAATTTACACTTTCAGCGCGAACTATTAATATTAGTTTCCGTTCTTACAACGTAAAGTATTTTAACGATTTGTGTCCCAGCGTGAGAGTTACGCGGAACTTTAGTGCGATAATACCTTTGGAGACAAGTTGAACTGCATTGAAGAAGTACTGTGGATTAATGAATGTTATCTAAAATAATAATCGACTAGTTGTGGGTTCGATCCTCACTTGAGGTGATGAAATATTTATTCAAATTTATATTCCTATTTCTTCACTCTAGAGTCAACACTCCAATGCCTCTACAACTCACACACGCTTTATCCCGCACACAGGAGGATACGCAGAGGGAAGTTATTGTTAAGACACTTCGTTCCCTACTTTCCGCCGAATTCTGGACGCATTGTGTATTAAGTGGCGGAACTCAACGCCGCCCTTCGCCTCGACACTAAAGCGAAGAACAGGAAATATAAATTAAAATAAATATTTTATTTCTTCGACTGAGGATCAAACCTACAACCAGTCGTTTTTACAGGCACACTTTGTACCATTATGCCACGACTGGCCTCTAGACTACCATATATTATATAGAATACCGAAATCATCCAGATTGCTATATCTATATAAAGTAAGTACATACAACAGAGGTGTTGTAAGAATATTTGCATTATATACGAGCAAGCACTTTGTTGTCTTCATAGCTGGTAGTAAAGTCTCATTTATATTAAAACTCGCTGGCAAACTACCAGCCGCTTGAAAACACGTCATAAACTTACACCCATAGAATAAAGTATTGTAATTACACTGTTTGTACGAAAACTGAAACTTAAAGGGAACGAAGTGTCCTAACACTAGGTTTGCTAGGTTCCCTGCTTTGTGTGGGATACAACCTCTCCTAAATTAGGTAAATGGGGAACGGAGTGTTTTAATATATGTTTCTCTTAGGATGACACATTTTAAATAAATAAAATTTACATTCATTTCAGTATTTATCAGCCATATAGGTAGTAAATCGCATTCATCTCCAGTAATATAAATACCCTGAAAAGCCTCTATTCTTTTTGCAAATGAAAAAAGCTGATATTTTTCTAAATAAGCAAGTAGACTGGTACTTCCTCAGCATTACGTAACGACATCTCATTATCCCGTCTCTAGGGTAGTGTTACCTACTTGCTTTCCTCTACATATTATATTTATGTGTTTATAGGGTAGTGTTACCTACTTGCTTTCCTCTACATATTATATATCTAAACCGAAGAATCCAGAAGGTTAGTATAAATAATGTAAAATCATCTGGATCTCCTCTAAAGATGGGCGTTCCACAAGGATCTATTCTTGGTCCCCTTTTATTTCTTATTTATATTAACGATCTGCCTTTTTATGTGAAGAACCTATGTGATATTGTACTCTTCGCGGATGATACCTCTTTAATATTTAAGGTTGACAGAAACAAAATAAATTATGACGAAGTGAATAGTGCATTATCGCATATTCTTCGTTGGTTTGATGTTAATAATCTAATGTTAAATGCTAAAAAAACTAAATGCATTGAGTTTGCTTTGCCAAATGTTAAAAAACATAATTATAGTCTACTTATTAAAGGAGAAGCTCTCAATTTGTCGGAATCAGCTATTTTCCTAGGTGTAACTATAGATTCCAAACTCCAGTGGAATGCTCATCTGGAAACACTTGCGGATAAACTCAGCTCTGCCGCGTTTGCAATTAAAAAAGTAAGACAAATGACGGACGTTGAAACTGCCCGACTAGTCTACTATAGCTATTTCCATAGTATTTTATCTTATGGAATGCTGCTATGGGGCAGTGCTTCAGACATAAATTCTATATTTATCCTCCAAAAAAGAGCCGTAAGATATATTTATAAACTAAGAGCGCGAGATTCTCTGCGAGATGTTTTCAAAGATGCAGGTATTCTTACAGTTGCTTCCCAATTTATATACTATAATATTCTCTTTGTCCGACAAAATATACATTGTCATAGTAAACATAGTGACAATCATACGATAGGAACGAGAAATAAAGATAAGATTGTTACTCCAAGTTTTCGCCTCCAAAAGGTTAATAAATCTTTTATGGGTCTGAGCATACGTGTATATAATAAAATTCCACAGTGTATTCTAGATTTGCCACTTCCAAAATTTAAAATATCAGTAAAAAAAATTTTGACAATTAAAGCTTATTACACCGTTCAAGAATATTTAGAGGACAAACATGTATGGAATTAATGTCTATTGAATGTAATGCAGGATAGCTGCCAGCAAATGTAATAGATTGTACCATCGATTTTGAAAAGAGCAACTGTTGAGTTTCTTGCCGGCTCTTCTCAGCAGAACTGCCTTCCGAACCGGTGGTAGCTTTTTTGTTCATATGTTCATTCGACGATTCAAAAGTGCTTGTTATAAGTCTATTTGAATAAAGAATATTTTGAATTTGAATTTGAATTTATGTTAAGCATTTTTTAACATAAAAAATTTAAACAAAAACATCATATTTATGTTAACTATGAGAAGTAATAATTTGCAGTGTAGTGTTAAGACACTCTTTTTTGGTGTTTTCCACTGCTTTTAGAGATATTACACGTCGCATTGCGGAATTGAACCCTGTGTGTCTTCGTTCTTACGTAAGTAAAAGGTCCTATCCTATAATTAATATAATTCTATTATCTCTGAATTAATGGAGAAGTTAATTTAATATTATCCACTTATATAATCAATATGTTAAAAACACTATATTTTAATTACTATTTCACAAATTATAGTACTACGCCAGATAATATACATAATTAATTCCCGTACTGGTTACTCTGGTGTTTCTCGCGGTGAATATTAAATTAAATTGGGAATTACTAATCGGCCTTCTAGTATTCCAAACCTATTGGAAGCCCATTTCTTTTAAATTAATTTATAAAAAATATTTTAATTTAGCTTCTTAATAGAATATTATGGTCGTTTTTATTTTCACTGTTTGTATTGAATTTAAATTATATTAAAATTTTATATCCCTGTCAAATGAGGAGTATTTAATATTGTACGACGTTTTCGATGTTTAATATGCAATTCCTCCAGAATTCTGCGGAAAGTGGCGAGTGAAAGTGTCTTAACGCGAAAGAAATGTCTTAACATTAAGTTCCCTCTATCTACCCCGCTATGTGCAGGATACAGAATGAAGCTAAAAACACTAGTTAGCTAATACCTTATTCTCCGCCCTTTTTTCGATCCATTGAGTGTTGAGTGGTGGAACTCAACGCCGCTATTTCTTTTGTTTTAGAGGAAATGAAAACCATTCATTCCTCCGTCTCATTTACAGTCCGACTCGGTACCACTGCGCCATGATGACCTGGAAGTATAAATAAGAAAGATATTACATACGGAAACGCTTAATCCAAAAATATATATTATATTCAAATAACAAAAAAAAAACAAGATAAAAATGACTAAACAAAAACGTGGCAGTAAAATAACAAGGCAACGAAAGTGGCAAAATTGAACACGATTTAGAAGTCCTCTATGCAGTGCTTTCGGAACTGTTGGTGCTTGGAACAAGTTGTAGACGAATTAATATTTATTTTATGTTTGTGTAAATATACGTATGAAAAACATACAGTCGAATTGATAACCTCCTTTTCTTACAGAAGTCGGTTAAAAATAAGACTGTCCAGTTTCTAAGTAAATGACAGACTACACGCTGATAGCGCTACTGGACTAAGAAAGTTGACTTTTCATTTGTAGATTATTTAGGGATTTATATTTATTAGGTAGCACTAAGAAAGGATTTCTCCTAATACTTACGGAGCCGGTAAAAAACGATACTCTCCGTTTTACATCTTGTTGGTGGTGTTGTTATTTATTTATAGTGTAATTTATATGTTTTTAAGACACTCCGTTTCCACTTAGACACCGCCGAATTCTGGAGGCATTCAATCTTTGGCTAGTGACCAGAGCGAGAAAATGAAAATATTAAAGATTTCATATCCTCGACTCAAACCCACAATCATTTACAATCGCACGACTGGCCTCATCCCATATATTCTCTGGTAAAAAAACCCGCTTTGAACTTAAACCTTGAGACACCGCCACACGCGGCGTTTTTCACGTGAGTAGATCAGGAACAGTGTCGTTGTCACACTCACTGACACTCGCTGTCACGTTCATACACCGTATACGAACAGTCTGCTTCAACTTTACTTTTACTATATGAATCTTTCCATAATTTATGGCTAAATAGATGGTTATTCCGTGAAAGTTTAGGAGTCTAATAAGTTATTTTGACTTTTAATGTCATAAAATAATAGTACAAGGTTAACTTAACAAATTTTAAATGAACCTCGTATACCTACAATTTTGGAAACAGACTGCTGCAAAGAATTACGCGAATAAAGTTAGAATTAAACTAAATTTACGCGATTAAAGCAGGCATGAGTGACTGATAGACAACACATAGTCGTATGCGGGGTAGAACTCTGAAATTTAAGGTGCTGGGAATTTGGGGGAAACCTTGAACCTTGGGGAATATTGGTGGGCACTAAGAAAAATAGATATGTATGAAATTTTGTAAAATCCACACAAACAAGGTTTGAAGCGGCCACTATATTATTCAGTGATAAATAAAATATACGAAAAATTCCAATCTATCTAAAATTTTCCTATGCGGGCGATTGTAGGTGTTTTTCTCAGTCCCATTAATTTACAATTAATTAAGACCATCTTTTTGATGGAATTTTTATCCTGTTATGTCAATTATGAGTATACTTAATGGTTTTAATTATAAAGTAAAATATCTCAAGAAGGCTTGATGAAAAAAAAAACATTTATTTATGATTACAATTAAAATAAACGTACAACTGAAAGACCATTCCTTGTATGTAAATTTATATATAAATATACCCAAGAGACGTGTATTGTGGTTAACTTAAAAATAAATCTTTGGTAGTTTGTTAAGATTTATTCGCGTAAGTTTAATCGTCTGGGGGGTGATTTACATAGCGGGAACTTTATATCTGTTTTATTTTGTGTAACAGGGAATTAAGTTTGCGAGTCGTTTATATATATTTAAAGACCTTACTTAACAAATACTTTATAATATACATATTTGTTAAATAATTATTTTTTACTTTTTTTTTCTAAATTTGGTTTTTTTTAAAATTTGAATATATTATGGTAATAGTAATGACACAAGGGCACAAAGGTTTGACTGTAAACTCAACAGGTTGTGCGTTCGATTCGTACTGGAGGAAATAAAATATCAGTTCGTTCAAGCGTCAAGGCAAAGCACGGCGTTGAGTTCTGCTACTCAATACGCAATGCCTCTAGAATTTGGCGGAATAGCAGAGAAGAGAAATTAAAAAAAGCCATATGAATAGGGCCGAAAAGGAGCTAAGACTATTATGAGTTCGATCCCACTCAGGAGAATAAATTATTTTTATGCCTCTGATAACAAGACAAAACTTGGCATTAATCTCCACCTCTAAACCGCAATATATCGAAAATAAGGGCGAAAATGGTAACGGAGTGTCTTAACACTAGATCCCCACAGTCTACCCTGCTGGCGGGAAAAGCGTGAAAGTGACATTTAAAAGAGCAATGGATATTATAAGCCGATATCCATTTTTTTCACACTAGTAGTAGTAGGTGCGTAACTTGCGTGTTAGAAGCGTGCACATACATGTACTCGTATTTGGAGCTTAACAGAGTGACGAACTTCAGAGCGAAGTAGGTAACTTTGATAACCAGCGCCAAGTTAAATCCGCTTTCCCCTTGGTACACGGACAGATTAAAAACTTTATTTTATCTTCTTTGTATTAGTTCTAAGTTCCCGCTGGAAATATATATTTGTGAAGATATTTATTTAACTTACTATAGTAAGTTAAAAAAGCGACAAAGACATTTTTTAATAACATATTTCTTTTATTAAATGAAACTGGTATTGTTGAGGCCGTTGAGACCCAGAATATTGACTGGAACTGACTGTAAGTGATGGTTGACTTTTTTCAATTTCTGAAATCTCTTTAGTTTCACACTGTATCCTGCACACAACAGGCAGACAGGAAATCTAGAGTTAGGACAGTCCATTCCTTGAAATGAAAATATTAAATATTTCATTTCTTCCAGTGGAAATCGAACCCACAACCTCTTACGTTAACAGTTACACGCTTGTGACCCTGCGCTACGAAAGCCTCTTTTCAATTGTCGTGAAAAATGAGCATGTGAAAATAAAAACCCATATATCAGGTTGATTAAACGATTACTGAATACCTCATTCCAGGGGAACCCATAAGTTAGGAGGGCGCCTGACCCAGTTACAAACGAGTGTAACGATCCCCCCAGTGAAACAATGTTGACCTAAATACAGATTTTACTATCACTCTTTCTTACTCTATTCATATTGGGCGTAGTTGTGTCTGATATGACATTGAATAATTTATTTTGATATAATAATATATAGGGGTTTTTTTTTTGAGAACTTGAAAACATAGTGTTAAGACACTTCCGTTCTCCACTTTTTCCCTCCACTTGAGACAGCGTGGTTGAGTGGCGGACCTCAACGCTGCGCTTCACCTCGTCACCAGAGCGAGGAAATAAAATTATTAAACATTTCATTTCCCCGATAGGGAATCGAACTCACAATCGTTGTGATTACAGTAGCACATTAGTGCTCCTGCGGCACCACGACCTCAAACATTGATTGCTATTTTTCTCTTTACGATGCTTACATTATTGTGAATTGGGGGAGGCTCCCCCTCTCTACATATATGTGAAACCTATCATCCCCCTATGTTGTCATCATATCAAAACTAAAACTGATTATGAATAACTAATTAAGGAAATTATTCATCAACACGCTTTATTAAATGTGTCCAAGCATTATGGACAGTCGGGTCGACTGTAGTCTGTAATCAATTTAAACTTTTGGTAATAAAGCTGCGTTGGTTAAAGCGCTTTTAGTGTCGTGAATTGGTGAATTTATCAGGTAAATATGGAATTGCACAAATTATTGGTCTGTTTTAAAAATCTTAGGTGTTTTAATCAATTGCTATGATTGTATTGAGATAGATTTTTAATTAATCATTACTCAGAATATTTTTTTTTATTATCGTTTATTTTTATTGCAACCTTCGCTTAGCTGACTGACGTAAACTAAAATAAAAATTTGCATGTCGCTGCATTGAATATATAAAATTTTCTCCTAGAAAAATATTTTAACCCACCTATAACAAAAAAAACTTAAAAACTCTTCTTACCTTAAAATATTTTACAACAAAAACATGTTTTTTATTTAAAAATAATGAATTAAAAAACAGTTTACAAAAAAAAATCTTTATTATAATCTATTTAATAATCCAAAGCACAAAACAAAGCTACACCACGTTTGATCCAGTGCGCTTGCGGCTTGTGGGTGACCAGCTCGATGGTCATCACGTAGTTGGTGGAGTGGCCGGTTGTGGAGAGAGTGCCGGCGCGCAGGAGTGTCTTGTACGTTGGACACTCGTAGAGACCGGAGCCGAGACGGTGGTTTTGTTCTGGCTTCATGTAGATTATTGCCATTTCTGTTTGAAATTGTGTGCATTATATACGTAGGTTATTTAAGTAAGTCCATTCCCATTTACGGGAATCGAACCCACAAATGTAGCGTTACGACTTATTTTCTCTAGAATCAAGACAAAGTCCCGAAATGTCGGCGGAAAGCGAGGAACAGAGTGTCTTGTGGCTGATGAATTTGAATGAATTTTTTCTGTCGGTCTGGTAAATAGTGAAAAATATATTTATCATTCTAAGAATCTTTTCTTATACATGACCTATTTACGTATTTTCCATTTTCCACCGACGGGGAAACCTATAAGTAAATACTAGTTTTATATATTTATTTCACTCCAAAAAAACTCATAAAATAAATCATAGAATCATAGAAATATTTTAATCTCATACATCATCATTCCTAATGATTAAACTAATCGCTGTACCAAACTTGAGTAATAAATGGCTTCCCATAATATGTATTCCCACATATGGCAAATAAAATTTTATTGCTTTAAGTATGATAAATTATAATTAATTGGTACTAATTCAATATGTACCTACGCTCAACGATTTATCCTCTAATGCATTTAATATTAATATGTTTGCAGCGCTGAGTAAATGCGTTGGTTGTACTCGTATATTCATTTTTTTTTTAATTTTACGCTATATCCGTATATAACAGAGTGGGTAGAGGTAACCTAGTGTAAAGATACAACGTAGTAGCGGAACTCAACGCCGCGCTTTGCCTTGTAACCAGAGAAAAGAAATGAAAATATTAAATCGTTTCTCCGAGTGGGACTGGCCTCTAGCTTTGGACAAATCTGTTCGTGAAAAGGTTTTAGAATGTCTCAAGATAAATTTCTGATATTGTATCGATCCCAGAAATGTTAGTAGCATATGCATAATATAGGACCCGGCCTGTCCTATTTGTAAGATATTAAATATTGACTAACCAGTATACAATTCCTTTGGCCTACTCTCTTCGAGAGCCATATCGCCAGGATTCCACCGCGCGCCTTCGAGGAACAGTCCACTCACACAACAACCGTCGTCCGGTTTCTTTTGGGGAGGACCTGGTAAAGCCTAGATACCAATATACTCGTAGTTTTTAATAATGTATCAATTTGGAAAAAAATATTACTTCTTATAAAATTTATATATTGAAATATTTGTAATATTATATAACGTATATTATATAAAAAATATATATATTATGTTAGAGAAAGCTGCCCGCTGTCAGCGATGATGATAACATAATACCCGGATTAAAAGCATGCACGATATAATTAAAGATTCACGCTGTATTCCACACACAGCAGGGTAGGCAGGGGGAACCGTCCACTTTCCGCCGAATTCTGGAGACATTACGTGTTAAGTGGTGGAAATATAAATTTTAAACAAATATTTCATCTTCTCGAGTGAGGATCGAACCCACAGCCAGTCGGTTTACAAATAAGTACTAGTGAAATAAATACAAAATAAAATGGTATAAAACCTAAAAATGAATACCTCAAAAGCATAAGCAACCGTGTCTATAGCAATGACGTGTTTCCTCGCATAGTTCTGAAGGGCACCAGTAAGGAACGCTTGGGGGAAGTAGAAGCCGGAGATCCAGAACACTTTGGGTATGCCACCGTCCGCCCAGTTTTGCATGAATTGTACGCGAAGGCAAAGATCTTTGACCCAGGCGGCTGGTAAATATGGAATTAGTAAGAAAATATTTTAAAACTATAATAAATAAATGAAGAAAGACTATCATAAATAATCATCATAATAATTTTTGAAGCTAGAGTCCCGTATATAACAGAGTACCTTTAGATAGAAATTAATTAAGACACTTATTTCCACTCACACCGCCCAATTTTTGAAACATTGTGTGAGGCCGTCATAGCGGGAGTCGCTACTCGGGAGAAGAGTTATTAATTTTCATTTCTTCGCTCTAGTAGCCAGGCAAAACGCGGCCGCCACTGACCACGCAATATCTGTAAACTTCGGCGGAAGGTTCCCTCTGCCTACCCTGCTGTGGGATACAACATGGAGCTGGTCTTTTCTATTTATTCTTTATAATATTCAAAGTAACAAAAAAATAATCTAACCAAGAGGCTTCAAAGACGGATAAGCCCGGCTACTCCACATGTCGGGCACGGCGTTGCGTGCGAGACTACCGGACATGCTCTCTAATGCTTCCGACATCACCACTAGACCTTTTAACGCTTTTTGTAAGTCTCTAGAAATAGGAAATATTCAGATATGAAATAGGCCATTAATATATCTTATGCACAGTTGATAACAATTTAATTTTGAACGTTGACGTTGGAGCTTAACGCCGCGCATTGCCTTGATACCACAGCGAAAAAAGAAAATAATTAATAACAACCCTAAATGGGAATCGAATGCAAAACCAACACGCATACAATCAGATATGCCCTCTTGTAAATGCATATCGTAGTACACCATATAACTTTGGACATATTTTACTTTATATAAGACCTAATCATCCTAATCATTAATTAATTAATATTAATTAATTAAATTAATTAAAATTACAAAATATAACTTACTTCAACGAGTTATTAATCACTACCAACAATTTGTTATATCGTATCGCTTCTTGTATCAACACTGTATTGAGCGATTCTTTGTAAGAAACGGGATATCTGTGAAAGTATCTCTTATTATAGTGCCAAGCCAACACCTTTGTGCCAAGCGCCACGACTGGCAATATCAATTGTTTTGTCAACTTCTGGCATACTCACGTGGCAGCTATATAAGCTTGGTCCAGCAGTGGTGGTAGAACTTCTAATATCTCTATCGCAGCACGTTCCGTCATCTCCTCAGCGCTGAGACCGCCTTCCCCACTCACTTCCTTTGGTTGTAAACTACTTAAAATATCTGTTAAGGGGAGGAAATAATTCATATTAATACAATTAATTCAAATTAATAATTTGAGAAAATTTAATATATAATAACTTGTTCACTTAACAAAAATTAATTAATTAATTTTATTTAGAAACACCTTCACACATCTAACAACCAAAACATGCCTCTTTTTGCATTTATTTTATTTTTTATTAATATATCTAATATTAGGTAAGTGACATTAATAAATAAATATATTCATTTATGTCAGTCCTTGTTAACATAAATAAATAAAACAAATTCGAATTCAATTCTTCGCGTTCAGTTATACAATATATAGGTATATTAGTTAGAAAATCAATACAAAATACATGAAAATCAATAACTAGGTTGTTTTTTGTTTCTATCATTATATCTGGGTACTCTTTAATATGTGAAAATATGAAAATACCTTGAAAATATAAAAACTCATTAAGTAACTCACGTATACACGACATGGTCTCGGACATGGCGTAGCTGATATTAGCGTTGCTATGGAGCCCGAAGAGAGATGGGTCATCATTTAGAGGTAGTGTTCTTATATACTTTGTGTAATCATCTATTGTGGACGCGGATGGTTGCTGAAAAAATTATATATTACTTACTACTAATGATTTTTTTTCCTCAGCTTCACGCTGTATCCTGCATGTAGCAGGATAGACAAGAGAACCTAGTGCTAAGACACTCCGCTCTCCACTTTTCGAAGAATACTGGAGGCATTTAGGTGGCGTAACGCTCGACACCAGAGAGAAGTAATAAAAACATCAAATATTACATTTCCTCGATTGGGTATCGAACCCACAACTTGTCGCTTTTACAGTCACACTTTTGTGCCCCTGCACGACGACTGGCTTCACTGTATTCACTGTATTATTGTATTTTAAGAGAAATAATATGAGAAATACAAAATAAATAGAAATATCTTTCACCAAAACCACAAAACCCAATATATACCAATACTCACCTGTTTATAAGCCCCGCTCTCATCGAAAATACATCTATCGTTCAGCACACCAGTGGTGTAGTAGTCAGCCAGGAGGCACAGCAGGCAGCGCCGGTCCCAGTCGTCGGTGACGCGACCACCGTAGTTAATGTGACCCGCCGTGTACGTCAGCATCTGTAGTGAAGTTTTGGAGATATATTTAGATTTACAAACATACTCGTATATTTACTCATACTTTTGCTGCACAAGGGCATATTGAACCAAGTCGTCGAACGAATTTTTAAGCTGCTTAAAAATTAACAATCATTTATTTATACACAAAAGATAAAAAAAATATATATAATTTGTTTATTTTGGGTAAGGAGACATAATGCAGATTATGTTTTCGGCACATTTCATCAAAATATCTATTAAAAAAATAGCTGATAAAAAAATAAGGATTGAAAATCTTAAGTAACTAACACGCAGCGGCACTTCCTGATACTCCGTAAGGAACATGTGGAGCTGAGAGATACATATACGTAGATCTCCATCGGTGAACTCGTATGGGATGTTGAAGCCTAGGGGACCAAACTTCCTTCGTTCTAGCACCACACCGTGGAATAAGCTTAGAGAGAAAAGTAACCACTGAAATTAAATATTTTTATGTAATGTTTTTGTTGTTTTAAACATAAATTCACCACCTATATTTATACCAGCTTTAGACTGTATCGCACACACATCAGTGTAGGCACAGGAAACCTAGTGTCAGGACACACTGTTCCCCGTTTCCCGCTGATTTATAAAGGCATTACTTGTTGAGCGGTGGAACTCAACGCCGCGCTTTGCCTCGACACTAGAGCGAAGAACATATTAAATAGGTATTTCAAATTGGTCGAGTGGGAATTGAAAGCACTGTCACGTTTACAGGCAGAAAAAATAGTGCTTAACATTTTTTTCGAAAACATAATAAGGGAAAAAAACGTTGCGAGACTAAAACTGATGTCTCTTGGAAAACGTCCAAGTGCTCTAATCACTAAGCCATACATCTATAGGTATAGCCCCTAAACCAGTTATTAAGCTACGTCGAAATTTTTAAACACCCGCTTACTGTAAGCAAATTTTACTTAGAATCACTATTTGGCACGAGCAAATGCAATTTATTAAGTATTTAATATAGTTCCCAAAAGGGGTGCAGGTTCGAATCCCGCAACAATAAAATTTTTATACCATTTCTAAATAATATATGTATTTCTATCCTTAGTTTGCAGTCGACGATTTATTTCATGCAAAAACCTTTGAATGGGAATCAGCTTAATGTGAATAGTTTGTGTAAGAAAACATCAAAAGCGTAGCTTATAAGGAGTTAAAGAGGATGTTTTTCTGTTCAAACGTTTTTTAGCATTTTATTTTGGATTGTCAAAGAGATCTCATGGATATGGACCACGGATATGGTTATTTATTATTTATTTCTGTGTTATTCTGGTATATAAGCTTTATTACTGTAAAGGTTTATCTAGGACTACAGTAGTTCAGTATTTTTATCGTGAAAATGGAAAAAATATCCATCCTCAAAAAAATCTCACATTTATAATATTAGTAAAATTACTTGGCTTAATCTATTAGTACTTAATTAGAACAGAATTTGGCAGAAAGTGGGGAACGGAGTGTCTTTACACTAGCTTCGCTCTGCCTATCCTGCTATATGCAGAATACAGCGTGAAGCTGAGATATACTAACCTCGTTAAGCTCTGGCTAATTGTTATCTATCTTTATTCAAAAGTTTCACTAAAATTAGTGTTAATTAATGCCATGAATATTCTAGTTATAAGACAGAGAAAACAAACCTTAAAGTTTGGAACTTTGCTGTCCGTAGAATTGAAATAATCAAGAAAATCCGGGACTTGGTTCATATAAGCTTTGAGTAAGTTTGCCTTTATCCCTCTTGGTGGTTCTACTGTCATTTTGTAGCCTTAAATATTTAATAAGTCATTTGTAAATTCAAATTATTAAAAAAAAATATTTAAGTACGACGCTATTAATTTTTTATTGAAAAATATATAAGCACGATGATTAGGATTAATATTATTAATAATATTTATATTTTTATATAAATAAATTAATAACATCTCTATATAGACAAAAAATGGGTAAGAGATGTACTTAGAATGCATACTAAAATGTCAAGTTTTATAATACAAACGATATTTTACTTTTGTAAAGTTTAACATATCTAGTAAAAAAAAATTTTTGGAATCTGTAAAAATCAAGAAATCTTAAATATTTATGATATGTTAATACAGATTACTATTATTCTATACATTCGCTTATTTAGTGCAACAATGACGTAATTGCAAAAACCTAGTTTTACAAAAAGACTTTACAAATTTCAATTGCGTCTCCTGCAATTATTAAATAAATAGCGAAACATCATTTCTATACTAAATGAGAGATGTAGTGATACTTTATAAAGAAGAAGTATACTTCTTTACCATTCTGTAACAAAGCGACAGGGAAAAATGGTGATGGAGTCGAAGTAAGCCATAGCCTGAAATCTTTGTGTACTAGTTCTGGCATTATTTGCTCCACATTCAGCTCCAATGTTGGCATCCAAGATGGGGATAGATGGCAATTCTAAAAACAATCGTCAGTTACAATAACACTTATACTCGAACTTTACACATTTGAAACCACATTTAATGTTTCTTACAATATTTTTGCCATTCCCTAAGAGATAAAGACCTTTTTTGATAAAAATATGTTATGTATCTTACCATGCTGTGTGCGAGATACAGCGTGAAAGCTGATTTATGTAGAAAAAAAACTAATGTGGTGAAAAAATAAAAAAGAGATACATTAATAGTAACCACTTTTATAGCACCACCAGAAATAAAGTTTAAAAATAAGATATACGATACGATATGATAACGTTCAAAAATACATACTCAAATTCCACAGACATCAAATACCCATTTATACAAAAAAAAAAAGACGACATAATTTAAAAATGACAATCAAACAAATCCAATATAACACAACAGAAAAGAAACAAAAAAAAGTTAAACAAAACAAAAACGAAAACAAAACTAACCTGGAAAAATACCCAATTTCCGAAATCGCAGCCCACTTTCATCATCGCCTCGGCGAGCGGCCCCTGCCCTTGACCGAGGGAGATACTCTCGAAACGCTTGCCCATCTTCATTTTGTCGGCGAACTTTAAAAGATCTACAATTTCGAGAGTTAAACTTTGCGATGTTTACAGGATCATTTTTTTTTCAGCTTCACGCTGTATCCCGCAAGTTGCAGGGTAGGCAGAGGAAGTCTAGTGTTTAGACACTCCGTTCGCCGTTTCCCGCCGGATTCTAGAAGCATTGCGTATTGTTCATTTCTTTGCTCTGGTGACTAGGTAAAGCGCGGCGTTGAATTCCACCACTCATGCAATACCTCGAAAAATATCAGCGCACAATTGGGAACGGACTAACTAAACACTATGTTCCCTCTGCCTACCCTGCTGTATGCGGGATACAGGATGAAGCTGATTCAATATTTATTTTAATTTTTCTTCATAAGTAAATATCAATAACCTGCAGCCGGATCAGTTCCAGTGGACAGAACAAATATGATAGGTGCCATCGGATCAGATTCAGCGTACAGAGCCGCCAAGTCGGCCGGCTGAGGTTCCACGAACCTCGCGCCTAACCCTGTCACTACGTAGTCCTAGAAAAGTGAAGAATTTATATAGCATAGAGATATATAAATTATTTTATGCAATGAATAGGGTAATTGAAACTACATGAACTAAATAAAAACCACTCAAAATGTTATATAAGTAAATAAATTATACTATTTAAAAAAAATCAGAAATTCAAAATATGTTTTTTGCTAATATGTAAAATAATCTTCAGACTACTTTTTAGCTTCACGCTGTATCCTGCAATAAACCTAGCACGCAGAGGGAACCTGGGAACCTAGTGTTGAGACTTTTCGTTCCTGTTCTGTTCCTGTTGTGTTTACGGTCGCACGATTATGCCACTGCCCGACGACTGGCCTCAATAAGGAATTTAATTAAGATAATCATATTGTCTCGATTAATTTCCTAAATATTAGTATTTATCAATTTATTAATTTATTAAGTAAATATAAATTACATAGAAATAATATTAAACATAAATATTTTATCGTATTTACCTGAAGTCCAGGTATAAGCTTGTCAGGTCTCAAACATTTCAAAACAAGTAATCTTTGAAAGTGATCCAGTTGTGAGTCTAAAGGTTTAGGATACGGCAGTCTGTATTTATGAAAGATAAGATTACATTAACATGAGACTTTTCTTTTTAGTTTCACGCTGTATAGCTCATACAGGATAGGCACAGAGAAATGAGTGTCAAGATATTTCTTTCCTTATTTTTCGTTCAATTTTCAAGACATTGTGTGTTGAGTGGATTTTCATTTTGAGAGATAAAACAGATACTAACTTATGAGGATTCCAAGCGTCATAATAAGTTTTAAAAAACTTTGTCTGTTGCGGAAAGTCCAATACAAATTTATGCATGGTGGGTAAGGATGCTAATTCCATCATGTCTATCCACATCTTTGGTGATATCCATTTGGGTTCGGGATTTTCAAATTCCTATAGTAGTTATTTATTTAAATAAAACTATTGTAGACGTTTTCCTTTATAGTTTCAAGCTGTTGTATCCCGAATATAGCAGAATAGGCAATAGGGTTAAAAACCTAATATTAAAACACACCGTTTTCCACTTTCCAACTAAATTCCGAGACATTTTGTGTTGAGTGGCGGAACTCCACACCCCGCTTTGTCTCGATATCAGAACCAATTTCCGGACTGAGATCGAACCCACGATCGCCGCTTTTATAGTCAATTAAGTGCAAACAGATTATTCGCGTGTATTGAATATTTACCATACAATACGAGGGATCTTATAAATATTTACTTATTATTGAAAAGGTTAATTAATTATTTATTTCAATGATGATTGTTCCATGTTTCACAATATACAAATATTTTAAAATTATGAATTAATTTCTTTTAAAGTAAATAAAAATGAATAGTAGTTTCTTTTGAAAATAAAAAGTTATTAATTTTCAATCAATTGTGTGTAATTATAACACAATCGTAATATTATCTGGTCGAGTTAAACAAAATAATTATTTATAAATAGTGAACCTTGAAATTGTTTCTGCTTAAATAAGAAAATAATTATATTTTTTCTTTAAATTTCAATTCCACGCTATGGTAAATACTGCGGCGATGGTTCACCATTCAACACGTAGTCTCACACGCTTGTACCAGGGTAGGTAAAGGGAACCTAGTGTTAAGACACTCCGTTGCCCTTTTTCCACGCTGTGGAACTCAATGCCACACGTTTTGCCTTGTAGCGAAGAAATGAAAATATAAAGAAAGTATTCATTCCTCTGAGTGAGCACGTTCGTCGAGCGACGTTCGAGTCCACAGCGTTAACAATCACACACTTTTGCCCCTGGCCACGACGGTCCCTATAAATAGTCCCTAAAATATATAGTACAACAATAATTTTATGTTATAAGGAGTGAATGTCAAATGTACAGGCTGATGATGATGATGAATGTCAAAAATTACACACCTCTTCAATTTTAGCACCGTTCAATAGAAAATTAAACTCTTGAAATCTAATGGTGCCGTTATCAAGCAAAATTCGGGCACAAAGCAGAAAAGCGAATAGCAGCTTGTGTCTTTCAAAGAGACTCCTACACACGTTCTGGTATAGCAGAAATGTGAAATGATGAATAATAATATCGACTCTCTCCATTATATCCTCTGTGGGAAAGAAAACGTTATGTGAAATAGACGATATATTTATACTTTTTTCATTAAATTAGCTTCACGCTGGACCCGCACCAAGCAGGGTAGATAAAGGGAACTAAGTGTTAAGACACTCCATTCCACAGCCCCGCTTTATATTTATTTTTTTATGTTTTCGTAACTTTTCTCATTTTTTGTGGATTGCAAAGAGAAGCCTTTTATATTGCGCATTAGAATTCTTGGTCCAACAAGGCCGTTCTGGCAAAGTGGCACAACGCCAACTGTAAGCACGGCACAACTGTAAGCGCAACGGTAGTGGGTTCGATTCTTACCAGGAGAAATTAATTATTTTCATTTCCTCGCTCTTGTAACATGACGTTGTTCTGATAAAAAGAAGTATAAACAATTTTTTTTATATACCATGGGGTTCAGTCTCCGCCATACTCCTCACAAACAATTTGACGAACCACTCCAAGGAGTATTGGTACATTGGATCAACGTTGGCCATGCCCGAGAGACAAAAGAACAGGATCTGCCCGCGATTAGCGACCGGCACGTAGCCGAGACGGGCCTCGTCTATTTGGGCGGATGTGGTTTCTATGTCTTCTACTTTAATCTAAAAAATATTGTTAATATAATTTAAATTTTTAAAAAATATTATTAAAATTGAGATTTTCTTATTTATCTGTTTAAAATATTATTGCAGTATCTTTTAAATTAAAACTGGCTATGGTAAAAGAAAATAATATTTTACGTCATTAACGACAACAGACAAATGTATAAATGTTATTAAGTATCTTAAAATAGGTAAGAAAGTATTAGGTATGAGTTCTATCCAATGTAGGTATGTTTTTGTTGGAATTTGAGTAATATATTTAAAATTATATGCGTATCCCAATTATATTTCCCACTCGGCGAAATGCCTATGTCCTGAAAATGTCTTAATGGGAACAGACTATCTTAACAATAGGTTCCTAGATTCCCTCCTCCTGCTATGTCCGGGGTACAGCGTGAAGATACGAAAACAAACTAACCAATATCTCAGCACTCTTAATCTTAATGGCTTCCAAAGTCAGAATAAGTGGTAGATCATCCACAGGTGAACCTTCGCTATTGGACAATCCATACAAAATGGCAGATTGCATTTCCGCTAGCTGTGTAGACAGTTGAGCTCTCGATACTATAAGCTGTCCTCGTAATTCTTCTAAGTCTGGTCGTTCTTGAGCTACTACTATTGATAGAAGCTGTTCTGCTAGACCACTGATAGATAAAAAAATAAGTTTGTTTTTTTATAAGAAAAGTTCTTAAAAACAAACATCGAGTAAAAAGCGATATAAAACTATTGTTGTGGGTTCAACGATTGTGGGTTCGATCCCAACTCAGAAGAATAAATAATTTTCATTTCCTCGTTTTGATGCCAATTCTCACAAATTGAACAGAAATTAGGGATCGGAGTGTTGGAAGTACACACTAGTTTCCCTCTGCCTACCCTACTAAAAGCGAAGCTAAAAAATTATAATAAAAAAGTAAAAATATAACTAACCTTGGCACCAAAGCAAAATTAACAATTTGCACTTTAACCGACACCTCGGGTGTGTAGCGAGGGTTCGGCAACTTGGTCGTTATGTACAGCCTGAACCCGTTCGCGTAAGGAATCAGTGTGTCACCCAACTTCAACACTAGCTGACCAGCTTGACGGAAGTATTGACGCTGTTCATTAATTTAGAGCTTTATTTAGTTAATAGAGTAGTAGATTAGGCACGGTGTTGAGTTCTGCGACTCAAAATTCGTCAGAAAGCGGGGAACGGAAATGTTTTAACAGCGAGATATAGTGAGCTACAAAAACAAAACTTAGATAGTTTAAAAAAACTAAAAGACGTTTTTATTCGCCAGGTCTTACCCTCATCTACTTTATTAAATTTAATTAAAATGAATATACTTTTAAAATATATAATAAACAAAAGGTATATTACAAAACAAAAATATACACAGAAAGGCCTTTTAATATAAATTCTGTTAGATGAAATCCAATCAAATAATTCCAGTAAGACCATCTGAAATACCTTCAACACAGGATCTAATGCAGGATCGAGCTCTTGACCTACATTTTCTAACAGCAACGGCTTTCCAAATCTGAGTGCCGATTCAAAGTTTCGCAATAGATCTCGATCGTTCGGCTTACAAACTATTAAGCCTTCTAGTTTGGCCTGAAAATTATAAGAAATAAATTATTTACGTGTATAATTGTGTAAAAATTATATAATTGTTAAGGCCTGTCATGGTCAAAACGCGACAGATTATGGATTCGATTCCCACTCGAGAAAATGAAATATTTAATAGTTTAATTTCCTAGCTTGCAATTCTCAACATGCAGTGCCTCCAGAATTGGGCAGAAAGTGGGGAACGGAATTATGTTAATTAGAACAGAGTGTAGGGCTCCAGGTTCCCTCTACCTACCCCGCTGTGTACGGGACAAAGTGTCAATATAAAAAAACTAATAATATTTAACTAGCTAGGTCTCCTACCAATAAATACGAGTATAATAAAGAAAGTGATCCTATAAGGATTCGGTTTGTACCATTTGAGATATGGAAAACCCATGCATCCCTGCGCCACGAGCGGCCTCACTTACTATTAACTAAGTAAAGATAATACCAACAAGAAAGGCCTTCGCCATTGGATAGGCCTATGTCCAGCAGTGGACGAGGACAGGGTGATCATGATGATGATGAATATCACCAAGGTATAACAACGTACCATGGCTCTGATCCACTTATTGGCCTGCGTCTGCGGGTCGATTATGAGCGGCCATCGTCTCGAATTAGACATTAATACCGCCGACTCCACTGATAGCGGGTCACGAGGCAGCCCGTACATTTGCCAGTTTCTATATATGAATAAATGGGATGTATATAGTATATATAAATTTCATAGCTCGGTAAGAACGTATACCTTAAATGACCAGAGAGCCAATATCTCACCTTATTACTACAGGATCACCCAGAATTGAGAGTGGGGTGGCACCATCAGTATGGGGCACAGCTACTTCCTGTCATGTTTTTAGAAATTGTATCTTATTAAATTTTCTCCGTTTCATTAAATATGGAATTAAAATAAAAAAGAAATGAATAAATAAATAAAAGTTACCACTATGTGTTTTATCCACTCTCCTAGTAGCTCTCTACGAAACTCATCCGTAAACGGCGTTATATAACCAACTGCACCTGTTTATTAAATGTAATTTCATACCACCGATAGTTACAAAATTTTAAAAACCTCAGAAACAGATTTTTTTCAATATGAGGATAAAATCTCATTGTATAAGTAAAAAGTAATTCATAAATTCGAATATATTTATAACAAGTGACAATGATACCCACTACCATCACATATACATACCAGATATGGGTTAAATGCTATGCAACGGCCTCATAATAAACGAATTAATTATTGAAGCTAGCCGTGGCGCAGGGGTACAAAGTGTGCTGCAAAATCGACTGTTTGTGGGTTCGTTCCCCACTCGATTAAAAAAATATATATATTAAAATATATATATTAAAATATATATAATTAAAAATATATATATCAATTATTAATAATAAATCAATTAAAAAAATATATATATTTTCATTTCTTCGCTCTGGTGTGGAGACGAAGCGCTGCATTGAGTTATGCCACTCAAAACGCAATACCTCCAGAATTCGGCAGAAAGTGGGAGACGTATTGTCTTAACAATAGGTTCCCTCTACCTACCCTGCTGTGTGCGGGATACAGCGTGAAGCTGATTCTATTTTTATTTAATATTAAATTTAATTAATATCAATTACGTGCACTAACATGCACTCAACATTATGTCACCAATTAGATTAACTTGGCCTATATCCAGTTCCTTGATTGTACGTATCCAACGAACTCTTTCACTGGACATTCCATTTAACAATCTGAGAAGAAGAAAAAATTCTGTAGCATTAAATCATATTTATTATCTTAGCAATATACGCTTAAAAACTCTATTTTTTTTAATTATAACTTACGATAACCTAGTAGCGACCACAGAATATAGAAATATAAAATTCAATTATCAAATCTTGGGATTCCTCTATTTATATTAAAAAATATGTTCAGTTGGTATCTAATATAATTCTATCTATCTATTTATTAATGAGAAAAAATTGTAAAACAGAGAAATCAATGGATTCTCTTTAAACAGATCGTATATTTATTTAAAAAAAACATCTAATAAAAATTTATAAACCTTACCTATTAGCTCGATCCATTCTCGCCAAACATTGGTTGATATCTTCTTCCATCTTCCGTTTCTCCTCTTCTTTTTCTTGTAAATACGCGTTTAGTTTCGCAATTCCTTCTAGCAAGGCTTGCATTTTTGCTTTTGCGTTCGCTAGCATTGCTGTAGGGATTAATTAATATTTAACAATCAAAACAAAAGAAAAGCCAAGCAGGGTTAACAGAGTGAATCTAATGTCTCCCAGAGCAAAACAGCAAAAGAAAAGAAAAGAATTTTCGAAGCATAAATCAAATGAATATTTATGCTAAGAAAACAAATTAGGCACAGTATTCAACTGAAACTGGCACGTGTGGTGAAAGCATGTCTTTGTGTTTTGGAGTTGTACTTTTAAAATTTTTCTTTTATTATTCCTTCTCGATTAAGGTTTGTTCAGATTCCCCTACTTAATAAATTTGTAATTTAACACATTCCAACCTTGCCTTTGAACCACGAAGCATGTATTATAAACAACAAATAAATAACAGTGATAAATCACTAGCCAACTTATCCTACGAAATTCCGAATGAATTATTAAATATTTTTTACTAAAATGCTGTTAAAAGTAAAAATATTTTACAATAGTTTAAAGATCATTCTAAATATTCCAATCTTATAATCTATAAAATATCAGATAAGCAAAAAAAGAAGATTAAATAATATTATAGAAGAATATCCATACCCTCAACAGCAGCTAATTCCTTGGTGGCACGTTCCAAAGCTTCCTTCTTCGGAGCAACCGCCTTATTCACGTGATAGAACTTATACATAGCGTGCACCCACATGCAAAGTGACATGCAGGCTTTTGAAACCTATTGAGTATATACATTAGCTTAAAGAAACGTTTAAGTACCAAATTAATAAACATTTTTTAGCATTAATAAGAAAAATTGTCCATTAACTTACTTTTGCCAATTAGTTAAAACAGTTAACATTTACTTTGTTTTCTCATAAAAATAGTTTTGGAGTTCATTAAAAAAGAGTAATTCAAGTAAACGCTGTTAAAATTTTCGTTGTCGGTGTTTTGAGAGTCAAATACCATTCATAATGTAATTTCTTTTTTATAGCGATAAATATTAATACGTTATCAAATATATTGAAATAAATGAAAGCAAAAGTTTTAACCTTTGATATCTTAGTAGGTTCATAATTTGGATCAACAATAAATTTCTTAAGCTTTTTAATCATGTCCTCGGTGATGGACTCTTTATCGTACTTCATCAAGGAGTCGAGGAATGCAGTCGGATCTGCCAACATTTGTGATCCCGGCTTCCAATAATTAAGAATTTTTTGCCCAAAAGATGCTCCAGGTTCCTGATTTATAATTACATATTACATAAGAATAAAAAAAAGGAAAGAGTTATTTTATATTTTGAAAAAATTAGTACGAATGTATATTTAAATTTACACCGTAATAATTCAATATAAATTGTAATTAGTGATTGTTAAATATCGTTTAAAAATAAACACGAGTCGTTAACTGGAATTCAGGCTGACAGTAAAGTCTGTATTTTTTTCACAAGGTTTTCTCTGCCTACTCTTCTATGCATATAAAGGTAACAAGATAAGTAAGTGATGTAAGCTAAAAAATACATATAATATACCAATGATAACATTACCTTAATAGGTTTTATATCGAAAACAACGCATAGTGATTCTATTACAAGAACGACACCTGCCGGTGGTTTCTTCATGGCCTTCACTTCAACAACGTCATTACGATTTAGTTCCTGCAAGGCTTTTTCTGCTGCTCTCAGAGCTGGCATTGCTTCATCTAGTATGTAAATACATATAAAAGTTAGTGGGAATCTAGTGTAGACTTTTTGTTTTGTTATAGAAAAAATCACACAATTGAGGTTCGGGTCACCTGATGGTAAATAATCACCGCCGCCCACGTTTTCGGGTATCACCAGAGGATCTATACACCTGTTGTTGAGAGGCTTTAAGATGGAGATAGATTTGTAACTCAACACCGCATTTTATGAACTTAAATAGTTATATTATACATTAACAAGTACAATAACTGCACTGTTACAATTCTGATTAATATCATATAAAATTACAAAAAAATATAACAGGATTAAAACTCCCTCTCTTTGACATAATAACAAGCCAAATTCCAGCTTTAAGTTTACCTAAATCTCGTTGTGCATCTTCAGCCATTGCAGACGTCTCTTTAGCCATCAGCTCGGCTATGGCTTGTTCTTTTTCTACTTTAATACGAGCATCTTCTGCTATTTCCTAGATAAAAATGTTATGTAATTTACAAGTTTAAATATTAGAAATTTATTTTATTTTAAATATAACTTTATTATGAACATTTATATGTAATCATACTCGTACGTTTTTTTTTAGTTTGACGCTTGTATACCTAGCATTGTAGACTGTAGGATATAGTATCAAAATACTCCGTTTTTATTGCTTGTAGAATGACAATGATTAGAGGCATATCGTAGCTCAGAAGGACAAACTTACGACTATAAAACTCGACAGGTCGTGGGCTCGATTCCAACTCGAGGAAATTAAATATTTAATATTTTCATTTTCATCGCTCTGCTCACGACGATGTCAACTTTATTGATGTTGCAATAATTATTATGTATATATTTCTACAATAATACCGTGTCAATAGCAATTTGCTCTATAACTTTCCTAGTCTCCTCGGCAGCTTTCTCCATCAACGGCTTTAGTTCCGCTAATTCTATTTGCAATTGCTTCACTTCAACTTCGGTCTGATTTAATTTACTTAACCCTATATTATAGAGAAAAAAATTATATTAAAAAATATTAAAGAAATCTACTATTATATACGTCAATATAAATAATAATAAAAATAAATAAAAATAGCTTTATTCTCATAGTTTTTTAACAAGTTGAGTCGCTGAGACTTCCCAGTAAGTAATCAAGGATACTTGTGTTGGGAATGACTCGCTTCTCCGTTTGATACATCTAAGCTTAGAGAATAGTTAGTATATAACAGAAAGCAAATAAGGGGGCCGTATACGTGTGTGTGTGTGTGTGTGTGTGTGTGTGTATGTATGTATGTGTGAGTGATTGCGTGTGTGTGTCTGTGTGCGTGTGTGTGCGTGTGCGCATGAGGTATGAGAGGGTTGTCCTCCTGTTCTATATATTAATAGGTTATATTTATCTGTGCATTGTGTGTAAAATAGAGAACAATATTACGAAAGTAATGTTTCAGTTTCTATATAAGAAAGTTTATGTAGCCAATCAGTCAAAATCTTCTTGCATGGAGTAGTTTTTCATAGAATATATGCGAAGGAAGCGATTTATTTTATTGTATAAAGTAGCCGATTGGAAACCATATTGTCGTTTAGCGAAACTGGAGCGTACTTTACATATTGGGGCAACACGATCATTTCGTCGTTTCCTTAATTTATTTTTATCAAAATTTATAGTTCCATGACACTTTAAGATTAGGTTTAGAATATAGAGTTTTCTCACAGACAATATTCCGCTGATTTCATATAAGACACTTGTTGGAAATCTGTATGGCTTAAAGTACATCACCTTAATGAGAGCTCTTTGGGCTCTTTCTAAACTAAGGAAATGGGACTTTGCAGAGCCACCCCAGATCGGAATGCAGTAAGTAATAACAGTCTGCACAAGTGCAATGTAAATTCTCTTCAATAATTCCTTTTCCATCACATGCCTGAGAGATTTGAAGACCCGTATTAGTTTTCTGATACGAGTCATCAGGAGTTCAATGTGAGCAGTCCAACACAGCCTTTGGTCCAACATAATCCCAAGGTACTTTGTGCTTATAACTTTCTGCAAGGTGGGACAGTGACAAATGTTAAGAGTAGAATTGTCTTGTTGACAATTATGAAGCTTTAGGGAGAAATCAAGAGTAGGTTGGGTATTAGCATACTTTGTGAAGCATATATAGCTTGTCTTTTGTATGTTTAATGTTAATAAATTATCACACAGCCACTTTGATATTTTTGCTAAACCGGTTTCTGCCTTATTTTTTACGTCTAGCCAAGACTTGCCAGTAAACACGATGGCAGTGTCATCAGCATAGGAAAAAATATTCCCCCCAATGTCCTGAAGCTTACATAGGTCGTTTATGTAAATAAGAAAGAGCGTTGGCCCGAGGACGCTTCCTTGCGGTATACCGTAAGTGACACATTCTTCACTACTTAGGTGTTCTCCAATCCTGACCATTTGCTTTCTATCCCCAAGATAGCTCTTGAATAGACTAAGAGCTTTATCTCTTATACCTATTTGCTCCAGTCGGCGTACAAGTGTGGCTACAGAGACCGTATCGAAAGCCTTTTTTAAGTCTAGGAAGACTGCGAGACATTTGTTACCCTTATCCACTTCTTACACAATAAGAGATGTAAGTGCTAAAATAGCATCTTGTGTAGAGAGCCCCTTCCTAAAACCGTATTGTGAGCTGGATAAGATATCAAACTTGTTCAGGTATCCCATCAGTCGATTATTCAAGAGTTTTTCCACAATCTTAGAGATAGAAGTCAGAACTGATATAGGCCTATAATTATTAACGTCGGTTTTATCCCCACCCTTAAACACAGGAGTCACTATAGACCGCTTAAGTGCTTTTGGGAATATACCCTTATGAAAGCATAAATTAGCCAGCGAGCAGATCAGCGGGACTATAAATGCTCTAGCCATCTTCAAAAATTTGGTTGAAATACCGTCCCAACCCGGGGCGCTATGTGAATCAAGACCAATTAGTATTCTGTCCACTTCTGTGGGATCGGTGTCAAGCAGAACAAAGGATGATACGGTTGAATATTGGCTATGTGAAATCACGGATGTGTTTTGAAATTGTTTTGAACTATAGATGACCTCTGCCAAACTTTGTCCAATACTGACAAAATACTTGTTCACATGATTTACTGACTCTTGTGGTGTGGTTCGTACTGCCAGTAAATTGGTGTTTGTGGTTTTTTCTTGTTTATATTGGGCAATGTAATCAATAGTAGACCATAGTTTTCTTGGCTGTTTAAGATGTTTATTTATTTTGTTTTTATGATATTGTCTTTTTAATTTATGAATTAAATTTGAACAAAAGTTACGATAACGCTTAAAAGTTATTTTTAAAATTTCATTGTGCGAATTTGTCCTAAGTTTAATTTGCATTAGATTTCTTAACCTAATACAGCGCAGAGCACCTATTGTGATCCACGGCTTTTTAATTCTTTTGTTGGATGGGATGGATACAACACGGGAGTGTTTACTGAGAATAGTTTTTATCATATCAATTAGCGCCACAGCATAACATTCTGGATCTTTGAAAATGTTAAGATAAAGTACGTCTGCGGTTATCAGTGAATTGTAAGCATTCTCATAATCAATAATAGTTTTATATTTTAGTAACTTAGATGTCTTCAATCCCTGCGAGATGTGTAGAGTAACCATATTGTGATCCGTCACGGTAGTATTTAAAACCGCAACCAAGGCTGAGCTGTGGGAATTGTCGATTTTAAGCATCACATGGTCGAGGCAGCTGTCATCTCTCGTTGGTAACATATGACCGGGCATGAGTCCATGTGTGGAGAGGATGTTAAGATAATTTAACCTATTGTTTCGTTCCCAAGATTTTTCTCTTGGCGTCGATATCAAATCTATATTTATATCCCCAAGAATAATAACATTATTACACTTAGTAATACCGCTCAGGTAGTTATTAAGGGATAAGATAAAATTGTCGCATGTATAAATGACGGGGATCTATAAAGACCCAGTATAACATAGTTAGCAAATTTAATTTCAAATCCTGTAGCTTCATATAAACTTAGTTCACTTACTTCAGAATTAATATTATTCCTAATATAAACAATTACACCATCGTTCTGGTTTAGTAGATTGATTGTTTGGAAAGATGAATAATTATCAAGAATGGGAACTGATTTCGCTGTTTGTAATCTACATTCAGTTAAAATTATTATATCTGGGTCATTTGGTAGTAGCGTCAAATTAATCAGTAAGTTTTTTGTAGTACTCCTTATATTTTGTGTGACAATTGTAGTTAATTTTAAATTAGTTTTACTAAGGAAATTGGGTAAGCTTTCTATGTTACATTTTATTGAGTCTGTAGATTTAATAATGTCTATATTATTTAATACATTTAAGTTTTCATCCATAATCGGGAGACAAATTATATTGCGGGATGTCGCTGGCAGGCATCATAGGTATAAGTTTTTTACTGTATATTCTTACCGTTTTATTTATTACAAAGTAAGTATTAATTTTATTATAAATATGCACAGGATAACATATATAGTTAATATAGTTTATATGTTTAATTGTATGTGAGATCAGTGTGTAGTGTATAATAATGTTGAAGACAAATAGGTTTGGCCCAAAATCTTTCGATAAACAAGAAACGATTTGCTTATTTCTAACTAGCATGCAGTATACATATTTAAACAGCAAAATGAAACCACAAAATAGAGAAACGTAAAGAAATCGTACGGAACCGCAAGAAAAATAACCATATAGTCATATTTCTTGCTGCAGCAGATGGATTTGACTCTCGCTTTGTATTAATATTATTTTGGAGCTTTCGTCCTTCCTGACAAAAACTTTTCCAAAAGCCGTCCAGCAAAATTTGAACTTTTTTGATTTTACTAGATCTCGCGCCAGGAAGAATAGACGGGAGCCTTTTGCAGTTAGTTGCTCTGATATAAACACGGGCACGTCTTCGTTTTTAGTAAAACCTAGATGTTTTGCTTGTAATTTAAATTTATTTTTCATATTAAAATCCTTAACCTTTCTAAGCAAATTAGTTCTCATTAGTGTAGAGGAGAGTTCAACCACTATTGGGGGACTTTTCTCAGAGTCTTTTCTGCTTCGTAATCTGAAGATATCCGTAATGTCTCGCGTATTCAAGTCTAACTTTAAAGTACCACCTAGGCTCGCAACCATGTTAACTAAATCATCTTGATTTTCGTGTAGTTTTCGTGGAACATTTTTTATTTCGATACAAGATTTTCGTGTGTATCTTTGCAAGTCTTCAATTCTATCCTCTAGTACGATTATATGTTCACGATCCAGCTTAGTTTGGAGTTCGAGGCGCTCAATTTTCTTACAAAATTCTTCGTTTTGAGACGTGAGTAACGACATTTGTGTTTCAATTTTAGTGTTAGTTTCTTGAATGCTTTTTAACTTGGTAGTTATTTCGTCAAAAACTATCTTTTGTGCACTGATGAGCGATGTAAGAGATTTTAATTCATCTTTAAGGCAAGAATATTCTGAAGGCGGCGAGTCCTGTTTTCTAAGCCGTTTATTACGATGAAAAACATATGGAGGAGATGTTTCAGTTATTTTACTAAGTAATTCAGAGTCAGATCCATAGTTGACGATATCCATAGTAGCACTTTGGTGCAATTTTGACCCAGGAGCTTCATTCTTTGTCGGAGTACGTCGCACTGACATTTTTCGATTGTATATAGTAAGTTAGATGTTCGTTAGACGTATTTGTAAGATCGCGTCATAATATAATGTGTTCTCACTCACCAACCCCCGAGAGGAGCTCCTTATATCCGATTATACTACGTGCGAGTAGTACGGTCAGATGACCTTGTCACCGGTCGATGCAAAAGTGAAAGGCGCGTTAGTAAACCAGTTGTGCGAGACACCGGCGGCTATGGTAACTCTCGTAAGCGAAGGGTCATAAACACTGGTCACAGCAAAATAATTATCGTGGACACGTCCAAACTCAACGGTAGCCAGGCGAAGAAGGAAAGAAGGCAATATGAGGGTGAACCTATAATTCCGTTGGTTCCCGTTGCCGTAGTAACTTTCAGAAATCCTGTATCCCTAAGCAACCTATTCAAATTTCTACAGTACGTTAAAAAAAAATAATTATACGTATAAAGATATGTTGTATATATAAATTTTACCTGTTTTAAGTGCATTAGATTCAACTAGAATAGATTTTTGCTTCTTTTTGAACATTTCAGCGTAAGCTCCAAGCATTTCCATATACGACATAGGCGTTACATAGTTCAGGCGATTTAGTTGCGCGAGGTACTTGGCACTAGCTTCAACCACACTTTGGTGGGCGAAGCAACAAACGGACTAAAATAAAAATATAAATACATATATAATATTTTTATTTTCTATGACAACTAAAAAAAATAGAGAAGCAAGTACAAACTTTGAATATATACACCAGTTGCCTCCCATGATTTTTTTAATTTTTTACATATGTTTAAGAATATATATTACCAATAACCAAGCTTATCTTGTTTTTTCGTTAGCACAAGGTAATATTAAGCAAACACTAACCACCAAAGCTTCTATCACTTCATCATTCGTTTGCAATTCAGGCATATTAGTGAAGAAATGTCTCGAGACCGATTCCAACGCGGACTTGGGCCACTCACTGAACCAGTCTATTGTGCAACAGTTTACCAGCGACGGAAACTGGCGAAGGCGGGCACGGAAGATCTAATAACAGTACAGCTTATATTTTCTTTCTTGCCCTATTTTTTATTTGTAAATCTTGAAATTATTATCTGAATTGTACAAGTTTAATAGATTAAATGATTATATATATTTTAGCTTCATGCTAGGGATGATATGAACCCGGGAGGAGAACAGGGAGTATATGAACCCAATGTTAAGACACTTTGTTCCCATTAGAACACTGCCAAATGTTGAATAGCCGAACTCGACGCCGACCCCTTTGCCTAGTCACCAGAGCGAACAAATAAAAATATTAAATATTTTATTTCCTGGAGTGGAAAATCGGACCCACCGCTTGACGCATACTACTAAAATGTGGAGAGTATAATATTTTAACACTAAATTTTTTATGCATATGCTACTATATGCCGGAGAAATAAAGACAAAATGATGATTTATCACCAACCTCCCCAACTGGGCTCATAACAACAACGATATGCAAGTTACTCCTAACTCTACGCTGGTAACACGCAAACAGATTAGTCTTGGTCGCAGCCAAATTCATTTCCATAACGGCGTGACGCACCGACATGTATATTGTGTCTAAATCCTCCGCCTCATATATGTTGGGTACGTCGCCCGAACTCAGGATGTTGTTTAAGTCTTCTAGGAACGATTCCATTTTGATCTAGAAATAATTTCAGTTATACTCGTATATGTACAAGTTTACTCAGATACAGCGTGAAGTTAAAAAAAATGACTAGTTTTTCAGCTTTACGCTGTATACCACATATATGCAGTAGGATAAGCTGAGGGAACTTAGAATCAAGACTCTTCTTTCCTCTCGCAACCCCCAAATTTTGACACATTGCGTGTTGAGTGGTGGAAATCGACTCCGCGTCCGCCTCTGACTATCCAATATATGCGAAAAAAATAAACACTAGATCTTCCATATACATCATGTAAATATAGTAGAGGAGTTAGTACAAATACAGAAGAGACAAAAAATAATAATGGCTAGCATAAAAATTCGCCGTTAAATCAATAATTTATTATTTAGGTATTTCTTTAAAACATAAATTCATAATAAAAAGATTAGCATCATTTATATCGTAACATAGTAGGAAAGGACCTTCAAATTTCTCCACTTTTGAATTCTCTTTTGATTGTGCAATGGACATATTGTTAAATTTATCTTTGATATTGAGCATGTATTGTTTTTAAATTGGTATTTTTTATCCCTAAACTTAAAAAATACATATTAAAAAACGAAATCAAATAAAATATTCAACCCACTTGAGCGTCAGAAAACAAAAAGACAATGCCCCGATTGTCAGCGCCGGCCTTCATCATGGTGGTTTTGAGGTCGTCGCGCCACTCGCTCACACCGTACGCTTTGGTTATCTCTATCTGCATACATTGCAACTCCGCCATGTTTGCCGCCAGCCGGGATAGAGACTGACGACCTGGCGTGACAAGAAATAATGCACATTAATCCATAAATATGAATACTTTATTGACATGACACGAAGAGCTGAAGATCGGGCTCAGTGGCGTGCCATTGGAGAGGCCTATGTCCAGCAGTGGACGAGGACAGGCTGATGATGATGATGATGATGATGATGATTGACATGATCTTTGTACTAATTGTATATTTACATTGATAGTTGTGGATATGTATCACCTTCTAATAAATATTGGTAATGGACAAAATTTGACGTTTGAATTGGCGTTGGTATGACCCTATAGATTATTACATACTAGGTACCTATGAATAGCAAAGAATTGGATCGTAGATCGCTTATTCTTTCGCTTACTACTTTTATTAATCTCCTCAAAAGTCGCCTAAGGAAAGCCATCATATTTTAAAGTGACCTCCCTTCAAATTGAGTGTTTCCCAAAAACAATTATGCTTTACACTTTTTGGTTTCAATAAGTCCCTATGTAAAAATATATTATATTCTCTTACCAGATCCACCCATACCCAATAGCAAGGCATTGGCCATAGGTTGCCTCATGATTCGAGACAACTTGCACAAGTGACCCACAGCATCTTCAAACAGAACTAAATCTAACGGAGCAGTCGTGGACAGGTTGTATTCGCTTAGATAATGCGCGAGCACGTCGTCCAACTGTAAAAAAATATGGTATAGCTGATGAATCATGACCACACTAAATTAAACTGTAGATGACTGCCCAGAAGAAAGTAAGTAAGTAAGTAAACAATGCATAAAAGGTCAGAAGGTCTAACTTAAAGATGACCACAAAGCATTAACCGTACTATACTTAATATTAAAAAAAGTTGTGAGATTTTAGTAACAAGACACTCTGGCCCATATTTTTAAAAGATTTACAGATTCTAGTTCTCTCTATCTTACAGATTCTTTTTTATTAAAATTAATTGTGAGAACAATGCATGTATAACTTATTTTATATTTTGCTGGAGAGCTCCCAATACAATGTCAGATATTTATTCAGTTGTTTTCTACTGTTGCGTGTGATAGTTTATTTTGTCATTTGGCAGATCAGTCTTTTCTACTTATATAAGCAAAAGCTTATATAAGTAGAAACATACTTCAGGTACCTACATGTTTTTATTATATTTTTTTCTGTTGTATCTCACATGTAGCCGGGTAGGCTCCTCTCCCCACTTTCTGCCGAATTTTGGAGGCATTACATGTTGAGTGGTGGAACGCAACACAAATATACAGGGTGGAAGAGGCAGCGCTTCTTTTACTGAAACTGGATATAGGGTAAAATATTTCAAATCCAGAATTAAAAAAAATTATCAAGGTACCTCAACGGTTTAGACGTAGGATTTTTTTTTCATTTCACGATTTTTATTCATACCTGTATTTCGTGTCACGCACACATACGTATGCGACGTTGCCGCTTTGACAGGTAAGTGTGTGCGTGCCTATGTTATACTTTACAAATGGCGTTTTATTTTAAAACGATAATTTTATTATTTATTTTGTTTGAAAAAATAACTTTTTCATTTTTGAGAATTATTTTTTTTCCGAATTATATTAGGCTTTTATAGAGTAGTTGAAACTGTAGTTTCATTTAAAGTGGCGCTGACACTTCCACCCTGTATATTAGGATTCTTCAAAAGCCGATGTTTTAATATAATCAGTATGCTTTTAATTAAAAATTAAATAATTTGAACATTTTTAAATAACATGTTAGAATTAAGGAAATTAATTATTAATGATTACCTCTTCCTTATCAGTTATTTCAACGTATTTCTTATCATCGGCTCCAATGTCCATGAAGTCACCGAATAACATCAACCTTCCACCAATGATATCATCTGGTTTTTTATTGAACACCGTTCGAATTTTCTTTTGTAACAAACTATTAAGAAAAATATAATGTTGAGGCCATTTGCAATAATATAAATACATACAGTCAGCAGGGTCTAAGCTAAGCTTTGTATTTGTGTGAGTGTGCATAATACAACAACATAGATTCATATTGATTATTGACAACCGGCTTGCACCTTTTACACTTATAGAAGCGTTACATATTTTTAAAAAATATGTTTTTTTATGTTTATTAGCTTAAGCCTTGCGAATGGTAATACTTTAACTTTGTATAATAAACCATTTAAATATATCACTCACTTAACAAACCAAGTTCGATCTTCATCATTAACAAGACGGTCTTGATACACACGTTGGTGTTCGTGGTACCACAGTCTTATCACATCATTTTCTTCCTTTTAATTGAAGGAAGATTAATTATTTATATAACTAAAGGCAGTGATTCTGGCATTTAATTTAATTAATTTTAGTAAGTTAAACAATTGAATAACTAAAGTATCTAATACAAAGAAAGTAAAAAAAGAAAAGTAGTAAATCAATGAATTATAAAACGAACCTTCATATGCAAAGGGTCCATCATAAGTATCCCCTGGAACACCTTACTCAAATCCCGAAGATTAAACGTGTAATGTGACTTAGCGGGCGTCGGCAGAAGCTCCTCTACTAAGGAATTAAATATTTCTATCGAGCTCTTGAGGAACGCGTCCTCTTTAATTGTCAAATCTTTGAAATTACGCGTCCAAGATTTCAGAATTGTATTGAAGATTCCGAACTGGAAATATTTTTGTTATTTCGTAATCTATATTATATAATATTTTTATAGCTTCACGCTGTATCTCGTACATAGCAGGACTCCGTTCTCAATAAAACACTTCCGTTCTCCATTTTTCCCCAAATTCTCGAGGCACGCGTGTTGAATGAAGAAACTTAACAAAGCGAGAAAATGAAAATATGAAATATTTCATTCTCCCGAATGGAAATCAAACTCACAACCATCGCGTACCCGCTCCGTAATTATTTTGTTTATTTGTGCTTCATTTACTTTTTAGCCTCGCACTCCATCCCGCATAAAACAGGGTAGGTAAAAAGAATCTGGTGTTCAGACACTTCCTTCACCACATGCAATGCACCATTATTTCATCGTGTGGGAATAAAACCCCTAACCCTAGTGTTTAAACTGAATCGCTGTGCCAAGACGGTGGTCTTTCTCTTTTTATTCTTCAAACTGCTATTATAACAACCGTATTGTTTGTAATCGACGTTCGTGATACTTTCCATTAGTAAAACGTGCTGCTCGCCTGTCAACCGGGCATTGTGTGGTTTTGTGGAAAATAATTTAATAAACTCTTTAGTTGTTGCTAAATGAATTGTAGAAGAATTTTTACTTTCGCGAATTTTATTTAACGATGTTGAGACCGTCTTGACGCTGCAGCACAGCGTGACTGTAGTCGCTATAGGTTAGAGGTTTGATGATTTGATGAGTAAAAAATTATATATATTTTTTAACTATGCGATTTTTTTAGGCTTCACAGTGTATCCTGCGTACAGCAGGCAAGGCAGAGGAAACTCAGCATTAAGACACTCCGTTCGCCATTTTCCACCGAATTCATGCGTGTTGAGTGGCGAAGCTCAACACTGCGATTGGCTTCGACACCAGAGAGAACAACCTATCGCGTTTACAGTCACACGCTTGCGCCTGTGCGCCATGACTGCCTTCAGGTATTTTCACAAAATTTATTATACCTTGCTGTTATACTCCATTTCAGTAAAAGAAATATAATGGAAATGTCTCATGAGTCTCATAGTGACGGGGTTACGTCCGCCACCGGGGGGACCCATGGCTGCCACTATACCGACGTCGATTAAAGTTTTGAATTCACCTATATTAGTGCGGTCGTACCAACCTAAAAATATATATTAATCTATATTATTATTATAATTATTATAAAGCTGAACAACTGCACCCACATTTATATGCATAAAAACTTAATGCCAAGTCAAAGCTTAGAAGAGAAAGAGAGCGAGAAATTACCAGAAAAATCCATAAACTGCCTCAACAGTTCAATAGGTGGCTGTGCGCCGTACACTTCTAAAGCGGGCATGTTTAGATCATCTATGAAGAGCACTAGTCTCTTTGTTGGTGGAGGACCGAAGACTCCTCGTCTGCGTCTCTCTAGTTTACCATCTATTACATCCTGTTGAATGTGGAATATTTCTAATGTTAGAGAAGTAAATACTTTAAAGTAGAGAGTACCGTAGGACTGATCGAATAGATTTAGCTTATAGACTGACAAGCAACAGTATAAAATGGCAAGAAAATTTTCAAGAATAACAAAATCTAAGAACTTTACTATATTACGGCCAAGACCGCTATGTCAAGAGATAAGAGAAGAAATTACATCCATACATTACATTTTTTAATGTTTTTTTTTCAGCTTCACATTGTATCCCGTTTATAGCAGGGTAAGTAGCAAAAATCGTAGGTTGGTTGCGACACTCCACTCCCACACTTTCGCCAAATTTTCAAGATATTTCTTGTTGAGGAGCTGAACTCAACGCCCCAACATCTTACCAGAACGAAGAAATGAAAGAATACATTACTTATGTGGGAATTCAATTCACGGGTGGCAAAAAATATTAAATAACAAAATTATAAAAGAAGTAATGATACCTGAGTTTGATTAGCAGAAGTTCTAGCGGAGAACACAAGAAATTCACAAGTGAACTTCTTGTGCAACCCCCTCGATAGCTTGGATGATATTGTGACAGTCTTCCCTGTACCGGTGGGACCGACGCATATAACGTGGTTATAATTGGCTATTTTATACCCGAGCAGAGCCGCGGAGCGAACGTTGTCTAAAGTCGGTACTTCTATATCTATAATAGGACGAAATAAAAGAAAATCATATATATAAAACTCTTCTGTTACTAACACTGACAGAAAAGGCAATGCCGACATTACAAAGCGTGGAACCCAGAGATTTTGTATTTTGGCTCCTTCTTTAACTTTAATTTTTATTTTGCTCGTTCCGTTAAGAAGACAAAGAACGAAGTCAAGTTTCAACACTTAACAGGCAATGTCCATTAAATTGGGCAGAAGTTGAGGAACGGACTTTTAGCTCTAGATTTATCTCTGTTTATCCTGCTATACGGAGAGCACAGCGTAAGACTAAATAATATATTCCGAAATTTCTAAAAAAATGGGGGAAAACCATATTTAACATATTACAGCCGTAGCCAACTGAAAACAGAAATGTAAGAAGTCATAAAAAGTCCACGAAAAGGTAAAATATAACCGTATTCTTTATAAAGACGTAAAACAACAAAAAAAAATATCCTTTCAGGATGTTGAAATAGATTTTTATAAGGAAAAAAATATTGTTTTATGATATAAAAACATTTTGTTGAATAATTATGTCGTCCACAGTCTTCGTTTAATTATTCTGATTTAAGCAGTCATTGGAGAAGTTATTGTTTCAAGTTTTACCAATATAAAATGGTGTAAAGAAATTTTGAAGTAAATTAAGAGGGATGCTTATATACTACAGAAGTGTTTTGTATTATTAGGCAAAAAGTATTAGTCTTTGCCAATCAGCTATGTTTCTAGAATAAACGAAATTAGATTCACTACACTCCCAAAATCACTTTGTCTCTTCCGTATAATACGGTACATTGTACCCCAAAAAATTTACCTAATTCAAAAAAATATATATCGAGGGTATTTAGGATAATAAGGTATACCAGCATATTGCCACTCAGGGTCCACTTCATATGGTTCCAAGTTTTGCATCCAATTGTACCAGTACGGATTAGCAGGTTCACCATCCTCTGTAGGGTCAGTGAAGCCGCCGTCATGTAATCTGACTCAACAAAATGTTTTTTAATTAATACATTATTTTAGTTTTACACTGAGTCAAGCAAATAGCAGAACAGGCAGATGAAACTTGAAGAAATAGTGTTAAGACATTCCCATTAAGACATACTTCGGTTTCCCATGTTCAGTTAAATTACCGGGGCGTGGTGAGTGGCGGATCTCAACGCCTCTCGTTTCTTTGTTACCAGAGCGAGGAAATAAAATATATTATATAAATATCATAGTTTTTACAAATATACTTACGTGTAATCATAAACCCTTCCCTCCTTAGGAAACGCAGGGGTAGTACCATTTTCGGCCATCAGCTCTCTCATATAGGTTGAGAACATCGCTCTACCGTTGTGGTCGCAAGTCGCTCCCACTGACCATATGACTGACCATATCACCCAGCACGGTGCTAGTTTCGCTGTTGAAATTTATATCTATGTGAAATATTTTTTTAACTTCACTCTGTACCCTGCTGTAACCCACACATAGCAAGGTAAGCAATGGGAACCTAGTGCTAAGAGGCGCCGTTTTCTATTATCTACCAAGTTCTGGAAGCATTGCGTATTGACTGGCGGAGCTTAACGCCGCACTTTGATTCAACACCAGAGCGAAAAAATCAAAATATTCAATATTTGTTTTATATTTTATTAGTTAATCCACTATAGGTATCGATACTTAATACTATAAGAACTGCCACAATTGCTTTTAATAGTAATTAGAAAGAAAAACACTAACGCATCATAGCCAGGAAAGGTGCACCAGGCGGAGGCCGGTCATCTTTACCAGTGAGCGGTCTTAGTCTATAGTCTAAGAGCTCCAAAAATTTCAATACCAAAGCTGAATCTATGGACGCGACTATTTCTGTTAATTTTGTCCGTAGTAGCGTCAAAGTTGGATACAGATACATATCTATGAGTTTTGGTAAGATTCTTCGAATACTATCTGCTATCTGAAATAATTATATTTTTAAATATTAATTAATGGCTTCGATTCCTTCTCAAGTAAATGAAGTATTTCCGCGTTGCAACAACAAGACAAAGCGGGACGTTGAATTCCGCGACTCAACACACAATGTCTCGAAAAGTAGGTAACGGAATGTTTTACCACCAGGTTCCATTTGACCTCCCAGCTATACTCGTATACAGTATACAAGGTGATTTTCAATACCGATGGTAGATTACTCTTCATCCAAGCGTTAACCAGAGGCGGCAGACCCACAACCTGCGTGTCCAGGTACACCATGCCGCACCTGGACACGGTGGCCGGGGACGCCACCGCGAGGTCCGCCACTTCGAATATCATTCGCTGTCGGTCAGTCAGCTTCATTATTTCACCGCTGGAGAGACATAGTTTTTTGTTGTCATCCAGTACCTAGAGAATATTAGTTAATTGGTTTAGGATTGATTTTCCGTTTCTGCGAGAAAACGCTTAAAAATATATTTGGTCGACAAATATAATCAAAAATATAGTTTAAGCGGGTGGAAAGTGAGTAATATACAAAAAAACGTGATGTGAGTTTATGTAATAACAGAAACATTCCAAATAAAATCATCTAAAAATTAATATAGTAGTAATAAATGTACTCAACCAAATCTTAATGAAAATGATATAAAATAATTAAGTGCTTAATTTTGTGTTTTTTAATTTAATTTTGTTTATACAAAATAATAACTTAGGTTCATATTAATTAGAATGACACGAAACAACACAAAAATAATATAAAAACAATATGTCTATTAACCGTGTTCATGTTCTCAATCCACACGGCGTCAACAGGCCCATCAAATATGTACCAGCGCCGGTCGGTGTCCTCCACCGCTATGCCCGACCGGACTAAGCTTGATAGAATACCGTCAGTCCTGAATAAAATACCAAACTTTATACGTATGTTTTTTTTTAAGTTGCACGTTCTATTCCGTACAAAGCAGGGTAAGCAGAATAAATCTGGGACTAGGTTCCCAGGTTAATAAATTCCCAAACTATTAGTACTAGGTTCCAAAGTTAAGTTACATTCTGTTTCCATTAAAACATTTCCATTCCCTACTTTCCGCCGTACATATACAGGGTGGAATTGTCAGCGCCACTTTAAATGAAACCACAGTTTTAACTACTCTATAAAAGCCTAATATAATTCGGAAAAAAAATAATTCTCAAAAATCAAAAAGTTATTTTTTCAAACAAAATAAATAATAAAATTATCGTTTTAAAATAAAACGCCATTTGTAAAGTATAACATAGGCACGCACACACTTACCTGTCAAAGCGGCAACGTCGCATACGTATGTGTGCGTGACACGAAATACAGGTATGGATAAAAATCGTGAAATGAAAAAAAAATCCTACGTCCAAACCGTTGAGGTACCTTGATTATTTTTTTTAATTCTGAGTTTGAAATATTTTACCGTATATGCAGTTTCAGTAAAAGAAGCGCTGCCTCTTCCACCCTGTATATACTTACATATTTATTTCCATATTCATATTATAAATTCGAAAATAACTCTGTCTGTCTGTCTGTGATGCAATAACGGCCAAACCGCTGATTCGATTGTGATAAAACTTCAGATAAAGATACTTGAGGATCTTAGGATGAACATAGGCAACTTTTTTCTGGTTAAATATTTATTTAAAAATATAAAACTGACCACTCATGAGTTTGTAAATCAAATTCTCCATACAACTGCCCCATAGTGATAGATTTGGGGTTCACTACGGACGTATGTACTGGTGTGAAAGGGAACCCATCGGGAGCCAACTTCCCTTTGATGGCTGTTAGAGCATCTCGCAAAACTTCGTAGCACTATAAGAAACATGTCGGTTTATATACTACGTATACTTCAATATTAATATTTTAATTCTGAAGTGTTTGTTTAATTGAACGCGCTAACCTCGGGAGCTATTGATTTGAATAGAAAAATAATATTTTTTACCGAGAAGTAATATATAGACTTTATTATATTAAGTTCACTGTTTCGATTAAACCTGTGATCATAGTTACTACAAATACTAAAAATACCTAAACCTAACACGCAATGCCTCCAGAATTCGACAGAGAATGGGGAACGGAGTGTCTTAACACTGGGTTCCTTCTGCCTACCCTGCTGTGTGTGGGATACAGCGTGAAACTGTTACTCGCATAACTATTACTTAAATATACTTATTATAATTTATTCTACGTAAGAGAATAACACTTAATAATAATGGTATATTACCTTCGTCTTCCCAGCACCTGCTGGCCCCACTAACATCAATCCGTGTCGTACTACAGTTGTTTCATAAAGTTGTATAATTTTGAATATAAACGCTAAAATGTTTAATAATATTAATTTACAGTTCCGATAAATTTATTTTAATTAATAATTAAATGATCCTTAAGATCCAATCTACAAAAGAGTAATAAAATAAATTGGCAATGTAAAAAGTTTTTAAAAAATAAAAAGTGGCACAGCCTGTAAACGTGACGGTTGTTGGTTCAATCCTCACTCGGGGAACTTAATTATTTTCATTTCCCCGCCCGGCAAGAAAAGAAAAGGTCATTACTCCTAACGCAATGTTTCCAATTCAGGAGGAAAGCGCGGAGAAGAAGACCGAAGTGTCTTGATAATAGGTCTTCCCGTCTACCCTGTAGTATATGTGAAGCTAAAGAAAATGGGGAACAGATTGTTCTCGATGGTTCCCGAGTGTCATACCACCAGGTAACCACTGCTAACCCTCCTGCGTGCGGGATAGAGCGTGAAGCTGAATAAAGAAAATGTACATTTACCAGCCATAACATAAATAATGATACTAACTGTACAAGTCATCGTAACCCCTCTTAACGAGCATGTTCCGTATAGATTGCTCCATGATACCGTAATCGACGATCGGGATCTCCACGCGTGGAAATAGATCTGATATGATACCTATACATAGAAACGATATATACAGGGTGGAATTGTCAGCGCCACTTTAAATGAAACCACAGTTTTAACTACTCTATAAAAGCCTAATGTAATTCGGAAAAAAAATAATTCTCAAAAATGAAAAAGTTTTTTTTTTCAAACAAAATAAATAATAAAATTATCGTTTTAAAATAAAACACCATTTGTAAAGTATAACATAGGCACGCACACACTTACCTGTCAAAGCGGCGACGTCGCATACGTATGTGTGCGTGACACGAAATACAGGTATGGATAAAAATCGTGAAATGAAAAAAAAATCCTACGTCCAAACTGTTGAGGTACCTTGATTATTTTTTTTAATTCTGGGTTTGAAATATTTTACTCTATATGCAGTTTCAGTAAAAGAAGCGCTGCCTCTTCCACCCTGTATATGCATTATTAATTCCATATATATAATTTGAAGGATGTATATTATGAACTCGCTCTTCGGTCACTTAAATATTATAATATACATTTGTAGATGAAAATATAAGTGTATATAGGGCTGTCGTGACCATTTAAATGTAAAGGCAACCTGACCACATGATGCAGTTGTGGGTTTGATTTCCATTTGGGAGAACTATTTTATCTATTTCTTCTCTCTGATAAGGAAATGGTGCGTGGAGAAAGGAGTGTCTTATAAAAAAAATCTCTGCTTAGCCTGCAATGTAGTTAGTAGACAAAAAACTTAAAATTTAGATTAGGTTCACGCTGGATCCCACATACAGAAGGGTAGGCAGAGGTAACTTTGTGTTAAGATTCTCCGTTCCCCAATTTCCGTCCACTCCTAGTAATATAAATTTTACTTCGCGAATGAAGACGCCAGAAATGGCTTAACTAGTCATAGGACTAAGACTATTAATACTAACCGTTAAATAAAATAAGATCGTCAGCCAAAAACTTGGGCACGTTGACATCTCGCAGCGCTCTCAACACTATCTGGCGTTCATCACCGTCGGGCATCTGTCGTATTAAATTTCCTGCCACCAGAATGACCGTCTTTACTGCTCTCATGCCGAAGTCGTAATGTTCCTAGTTTATTTTGATTAAAAATTAATTATTTTTAAATTAAGTATTAAAAATATTAGTAATTAAACTATAAATATAAAAGGACTTGTCCTCACTGACTGAGGTAAGACGCACGCACAGCCGTAACCGCTGTGCGTAGAAACGTGAAATTTGGACAAAAGTTTACTTTCGTAATCTGGACATCCACTAAGAAGGGATTTTGAAAAATTTTAACCCTAAAGGGGTGAAATAGGGGTTCAAAGTTTGTATGGAAAAAAATTTAAATCGGCACCGATTTTTATAAAATTTGAAATTTAGATTTTTAAAAGTATTTAATTGAACACGTGTTTCATCGTTTTCTAGAATTCTCCCCCTAAGGGTGCAAATAAGGGGTTGAAAGTTTGTATGGAAAAATGTTTAAATGCCCACCGATTTTTATAAAATTTGAAATTGAGACTCTTAAAAATATTTCATTGAACACATGTTTCATGGTTTATTAGAATTCACCCCTAAATACGTAAGCGAAGCTGCGCGCGTCCGCTAGTTAAACTATAACATTAATGCAACGGAACAATCAGCAAGACAAGGCGCGGCGTTGAGCTCCGCTGAAAGTGAGGAACGGAGTGTCTTATCATTATAACCTGCTGCTATATTCAGGATACAGCGTGACAATTCAATTTAATTCAATTATTTTCAATCTGAACCAAATTTTCTAAATCAGAACATTAAAATACTACCATTATCCACTTACTTGCGAGGACAGTTGCTCCGAGCTCAACCTGAATGTGGTAGTAATTTTGCCAGCCAATATCTTGGCTTCATAGAAACCGTATGAGAATAATGATATTTCAGCGATCAACGCGTAATCGGGCACCATCATCGCGATCGGTCGAAAGAGAGCTTTCAGATTGTCTGGGAGTTCGGTGCGACCTGTAGTAGAGAAATAATTTAGTGCATTAATGACGTATTTGGAGTTTTCGAAGTATTGCAGGAGACGCAATCAAAGTTATTAATATTAATAATTTAGGCTATTCATGGCGCAGGTGCATCGCACAAGCGCGACGGTTGTGGGTTCGATCCCCACTCGAGGGAATGAATTACAATTTATTAATATTTTCATTTCTTCGCTATGGCACTAAGGCAAACACCCGGTATTGAGTTCCGCCACTCAACAAGCTATGGTTTGAAAAACTCGGCGCTAAGTTTACAACAGAGTGTTTTAACACTAGGTTCACTCTGCTTACTATACTGTAAACGGGAAACAGCATGAAGCCGATTTAAATACTAGGCAATCAAAGCTACAACCACCCCAACTAAATATAGAATTCTTAACATAAAATACTAATAACCATAAAAGTATAATATAAAATAAATTAAAACATAAAAAGAAACTCCATAAATCATCTACCAACGCTGAAACCACACCAGTCACTGAGCTTATCGTATTGAAATTCAAAATAAAGATAGATTTATTTACGATGACGTATTCATCCATTATGACAGGACTTTTTGAACGAAAAAGTGTTTTAGTACATTTTAATGTAATGCATATTACTAAATATTATAAATTTCATACTCGGAGGATTGATATAACGCATAATATAACGGGTAACGATCTGTAACAAGGCAAAGTGCGGCGTTAAGCACCGCCACTCAACACACATTGCCTCGGGAATCCGGCGGAAAGTTTAACAACGGATGTGTCTTAAAAAAAGCGACTGAATGAATCGTCACACAATATGCGATGCCCTGAAATCGAATGGGAAATGGAGAGCGGAGTATCTAAACACTACATTCTGTTATATACAGGATAAAGCGTGAAACGGGATGCAGAAAACAAAAGCACTACAAATATCAACACAAATGTTAATAAGTACCCGCGTATCCAGGATTCATAGTGATGAAAACAGAGCACGAGGCCTTCAACGGCAGATCACACCCCTCGAACATGAACCTCTCTTGATGGGCCAATTGAGCTTTTTGTATCGTTACTACCTATTTATTAAAAAACAAGACGAATAATCTATAATAATATTAGTAATAAAGTAGTAGTAATTATTATTTATTAATATTGATTTGAATTGATTAAAATGAAACCCTAAATAAAATAAAGCCAAATATGATTTGAATAAGAGTTAGATAAATGAAGTACCTGTTGAGCAACCACGGAGAGCACTTCTATATCAATTCTATTGAACTCATCGAAACACGCCCACGCACCAGATCTATAAATTAATATTAAAATATCGTTTTTTTTCTCGTATTCATAAGATTTCGGTTAATCTTCAAATAAGGAGGTTTACCCATGTTAAAATACTTTTTGAAGGAAAAGAAACAAAAATGTACTTTTATACAAAAATCTAATAATAAGTTACGTTTTACCGTTATTTTCGTATTTATTATAAACTTAGTTTACAATACAAGCAGTATTTTATAAATTTGTATAACATACAAAGAATGGAATCTATAAAATATGACTTACGCAGCGAGTCCTTTGAAGAATTTCCCCATTGCCATGTAATCGAGTTGATCTGAACAGTTGAACACAACACACTGCACTGCTAGAGCTTTCGCCAAGTCCTATAATAAACTTCAGTTAATATTTAATTTAAAAATATGAAAAAAAAGAATATCTTACATTTTTATACAGGAAAATAAACAAATATAAAAAGTGGCCTAGATTAAAACATTTCTTTTTTAGTTTCACGCTGTATCCCGCCATTCAACAGGGTAGGCAAAGGAAACATAGTTTTAAAACACTCTATTCTACGTTTCCACCGTATTTTCAAAACATTTCGTGATGAGTGGCCGAACTCAGCGCCGCACTTCGCCTTATTACCAGATAGAAAAATAATATTTAATAACTTGTTACCCCGAATGGAAATCGAAACGCTAATAATAATTGCAATCGACAAAATACCTTGGTAGTTTCAGTTTTGCCAGTCCCGGCAGGTCCCGCGGGCGCTCCACCGAATTTCAAATGCATAGCGCACATTAGCGTTAAATAGCAACGATCGGTCAGTGGAGTTATTACTAAACGACCACTGTTGATGATAGTTTAGGTTATTACACAGAATTAGATCATTATTTTGTATTAATTTATTTTCATATATGACATAATTATATTGTGTTAATTTCTTAAATAATTTTATAGCCTTTTTTACACAGGTATTTTTTTTTAAATTTATGTATGTATCTTCTATTGTAATAATAAATAAATAATAAATTATCAAATTAATTGTCATATTTTTTTATAGAATCATACATTTTTCATATCCTACAATTTTAGAGAGGTATAGATAATCTATAATATACATATATTATAATATAACGTCATCATTTACCATACAGATATCTATGTAGCTACATGTTTATTGCAAAAAAAATTGTATTTGAATTCAGAACCTTCTCATAATAATACTTGGTAGATTGTATGGTAAAAGTTAATATAATTTACCTATTCCCCAAATATTCATTTTGATAGGTGAACACAGAATTCAACGCTCTCACATCGCATTTATTCTGGCTGAACTGTCGGTAATACATCGAGGTGTCCAAACGCTCCTCGTCTTGATATATATCTGGTGATTCATCGTCCTCCAGTGGATTCATGGGTTTTATAATTTGATAATATCTGTTGTGAGAAGTTGGAGGGGAGTTAATGTCTAAAGTTAGAGTTCATATAATGGAAATAGATAGATCCTTAGTTCTAGATAATTAGTTATTGGTAGTAAGCACTACTTTTGTGTTGATTTAAACTAAATAAATTGAATATTTTTCATGTCTAGTACATTGTGGGATAAATATAGAGAACCTAATGATATATCTAAGACTCGAAAAGTAGATTTTTTGGTATAATAACATTCCTCAAATAAGATTTGAATAAACAATCATCGCGCCAGATTAACATACGCATGTATACGGTATATTAACTGCTTCACAAAACTCTCTCTTTCTCTTTCTCTCTGCTTTAAAAAATGATACAGAATTTATTAGGAATGACCAACCCATATGCCTGCAATATAAACATTATTATAATACAAATAATTACCTCAACTGGCATATCCACTGAAAATCGCTAACATTTTTAACATTCTCATCGAGCAATGTTTTCGTAACGTCTCTAGCGTGAACTTCAATTACTATTAGAGCACAAAGGACCTCCCTTTGGAAAAATGTCAAGTCTCCTTTGACTAGAGCGCGCAAACTATCCAACTGTGTAATAAAACCCGTTTTTGTATTAATAATATTTCTATTAGAGCTTAGTGAAAATTAAATTAAATTATCTTTCAATAAGGCCATCGTAACGTATGGGCACACGCGACGATTGTGAGTTCGATTCCCACTCGGCGGAATGAAATATTTAATCCTTAATTCCTTTTTGCTATTTGCCTTTAGAAGTGCGTCACTAGTAGGTTCCCAGGTTCCCTCTGCCTAATGAGGTGTCTCGGATACACCGTGAGGCTAAAAAACATTTAATTTATCCCAAAAACCACTAACTTGTTGTAACATTTCATCAAAATACAAATCCATTCTATAATCGGCTATGGCCTGTTCCACGCTCGCCGTCCACGCGGTCTGCGACCCCGCTATCACAACTTGCCCCGGCCACCTTAACACCCACTGAGCTCGAGGGAGCGTCCATAGTTCCTCCATTGACGCTACTAGTGTTAGACGAACTGAAAGAATAAAAAGAGAGAAAGATTTTTCTAAGTAATTATTTTTATTCAGTTGCAGCAATTCGTATTTGTAAAAGATTAGAAAGAACAACAACCATAGGCAGAGAGAATATAGAGTTTAAATACCACGTCTTCTCCTCCCTTATATTATTTTGCGCATATTCACTTAACATATTTTAAATATATTTTTGCTAATTCAACACATAGTCAATAACTTCAGAATTAAGCGGAATGTGGGGAACGGAAATGTCAAAATGGGAATGGATGGGTCTTAACACTAAGGTTCCCAAGTTCCGTCCGTCTACCCTGCTACGTGCGGAATACAGTGTGAAGCTAAAAAAAGTACAAAGTTTAATGAACCAACTAGAATGTCTCATAGTATCTTCCAGCAAAAGCAGCCACTGTTCCACATTGGAGCTCGGGTAGAATTTGTACTTCAATTCGACAATTTCACCTTCGCTGGAGTGCATTTCTGTTATCTTCAAATCGGGCTCGAATGTTACCTAAAGCAAAATAAAATATTATATTAATTATATGCGAATAGAGTTAGCAATAAGTCAATATACGTTAACGTCAAGTTCAATATACATTAATTGTGGATTCAAAAAATATTCTGTTCAAGGATTTACTGTTTTTTTTTAATTAATTTTTCTATCTAAAAAGATCTAGTATTTTTTAATTTCAATAGGTTTATCATTTTTAGAAAATAGAAATAATTCACACTAAACTACTCTACTAAAAAAACACAATTTATGGTTGCTATAAATACATACCTTAGCGATATTTTCGAAGCATTTCCTCAAATGTGGCTGTACAGCCCTAGGATTTCTGGACTGAGACAAGATCTCCAAAAGCTCATCGTCACTCAAGAAGAAGAACCTAGGGAACCTGACCCTCTTTAACTCCATATATTCGTTGAGCCCTCGAGAAACTACCGCTAGCAAATGTCGAGCTTCTACCAAGCTGTCTAACAACCTACTGTCCGGGCAAATCACCATAATCTGTATTATATATAAAAATATTATTATACTGTCTGTTAATTCATATGTAAGGGTAGGATCGCTATGAACATATGAACAATATCAATTATTTTTATTAAATAACAGTTTTAACCGTTTGTCATTTTTCTTATACATAATAAATAGGAAACTGCATTTCACCTCGCCAAAGCTGGAATAAGAAAAATAAAACCCTTGAAAGAAAATAATCACTATATTTAAAAAAACACTAAACATTTTTATAGAACAGAAACAAATATTTATCTGATATTAAAAAGTTTCTTTTCTTTTTATAAATGATAATATTGTAATCTTGAACAACAATGACATCTTTACTTTGATCTTCTCTAAGATTGTATTGAATATTGAAAATCTCTTTTTAATATTTTTGTACTGTTCAACATAAACAAAGTTATTTAAAATATAGGAACTGTTAATTTCATTTTTTGATATTATTTTTAACAGGTAGGTGTTTTACATTTTGAAACCGGAGATAGAAGAAAATTCATATCATCACATTCCATGGATTGTCCCTGCGGTTATCATTTGTGTTACAGAAAGAGGATCAGTTATCTAGGACTTGCAACTCAAGTGTAGTTTTTATTTAAAAGGCTAATTCAAATATCGTTTATTTAATTATTTAATTTAATGTTATGGAAACTGAACAAGCATTCAGCTCATCTGCGTACATTCTCCGTATACTATACGTTAGTTACGCAATGAAGCAGTACAATTTATATGGATTTATAGGATGTTAGCAGTTTGTGACCAAAACACGTAAAAAGATGAAATAATGTACTGGGGAGTATGAAAGAGCACCAAGATAGAATTTCTTAAAAAAAATGTTTTCTTCGAAACCTAGTTCCAACTGCAACATGTATATTTATGTTCGTGTCACTACAATACCTTTGGAACAGCGGCCGCAGAAGACATAATTCTTCGCCATATTCTCTCCATTGTGCCATATTTCTTGGCTTCTAGAGGTAATTGCCGCGATATATCTTCGGACGTGAAAATTGGCTCCAAATACATCCATTCTCTAAAATCGAGTTTTGTTAAAGTACTAAGCACTTTTTAGAATAAAACTAAATCAATCTAAGGCTGACTGTGAACGATCATTTTATATGAGCCTGTAAAGGTTCGACGCGTAAGCGAACCCACTTGAACAAGCCTAACACAAAATATGAAGAACTGAGAACTGAGTGTCTTCATCATTAGGTTCTCTTTGCCTGCTATATACACAAAAATCATATCATCATCATACACAAAAAATCTGTTACTGGATACTTTAACCAAACAAATAATCATTTACTTTTGACATTCAATCCATTCGTCCACCACTTTCTGTGTCAACCTCAACTTGTCATCCCACTCCTGGATCCTCAGTTCGAAGGCAGCTTTGAAAGGACTGAATCCAAGTTGCTGAGTACCGAGGATATGCTCGTCTAATAACTGTAGCGTTTCATCTGCTATCTTCATTATAAAGGTGCCTATTAACAAAAAATAACTATTTAAGTTTATATAAATTGATCTCTATTACACCGTCAATAATTTTTACAGGATAAATAACTAAAATCTCCTATAAAATTAAACTAACCAGTGTTTTTGTACGGCGACACTTCCATAGTCCTGGCCGCCCATTCACCCAGCATCTTGTCCAACGACTGCTCTATCACATACTCCTTACTCGCGAGCTCTCCTATCTCTTCTATCAGTCCAGCGTGTTCAGCGACGCCTTGCTTTAGACACATTGCGAATGTTTGTTTCTCATTCATCGTTACCGTTATACCTGATTTTTTTACACATATATGAAAATATTTATTTTTTATACACATAACGCAACAGTTTTCAATATAAAAAGTACAGATAGAATTGTTCTAATAAACTTTAATAATAAAACATATTGAAACAACATATTATGGAGGATACTAAGTAAAAAATAAGCGACTTTCTTTTCCTCTTCTTAACTTAATAATCTTACAATAACATGTTTTTCGTTACTAGTATCAAAAAAGAATAATTGTATTACAATACACATTTTTAAGCACAATCGGGATATTGATTCGATGTTTAAAGAAGTGAAAACTTGCCTGCTTTCTCCATAAACTCGTTCCAATGGCGTTCTTTCATTCCAGGATTCTTAACTGCTTGTATAACCGGAATTAACGGTCTGAATTCATCCATGTCGTCCTAAAATTTGATTTATCTATTTTTATTTCAGTCGTTTATATAAAAGATAATTTTAAGTACCAAATAACCCCATATTTAGCTTAAAAAATGTATGCATCTCAATTACTACCTACTAACTATCATACCCAATTGTTTATTCTTAAACACGTACGTAGCGTTACACCGCATTAAGAAGACATACAAAACAAAAAGAAACCATCTTCATTCAAGGAATTATACACAGGGTTATTGGGCGGCGGTGATCATTTACCATCAGGTGACCCGTACGCTGGTTTTTCCATAAAAAAAATAATAGATACTGACCCGTATAGTTAAAGCAACTTGTTGCACTTTGGGCAGATCAGCAAACGTTCTAATACATTTCACTATGGTTTTGTAATACTCGTTGATGGCCGGCTCTATGGCGTCAGCGTCGACATAAATGAGAGGATTGTCAAACCACACTTCACGTGCTTTTAGGAAATCTGTAGAAATAAAATCATTCTCAGCATTTAAGTATATTTAAAATATTATTCAAATTCTTTAATAGACTTATTATAATTTAGAAAATTAAAAAAAGTCCACATCATACCAGAAGCAGTGACCCACAAATTTCTATAAGGCTCGAATTCCTTAACCAATCTATTGAGATCAGCAAACGGCACTACCGGTTGGCCGAATAACTTCTGTCTTTGATTTAGTATCCTACCCCAGTCTTGTGCATCCTTCATGCCTTTCCAAGCCTTTTTGATATCATTTGCTATTTCATGAACCTATGAGAATATTCATTAAAAATTACAATTTTATATAATATTTTAGTTACGCCACACAACTCGTAATGTCAGCATCTAAACATGACAGTTATGGGTTCGATTCTAAATGGTATGGTAATGGTATCAATTATTTCAATAAACAAAATCTAGCTTTAAAACGAGGAACAGAGTCCTTCGACCCCGGAGTTCCATCTACCTACCCTACTAAAAATATAAAGAGCTTACCTTAGCAAAATCATTCTGCAAGGTAAGAGCCATACATTGCGCTGTGAACATATCAATTTTGTCATACAACGTTTGCTCGTCTTGCTGGTGGAGCTTCCAGAACTTTTCTTGTTCCTCTTCTAAGAAGTCCGTTGTTGCTACGACCTATAAATAATCAAAAGAGTTTCTCTGTAAAGTTTTTTTGCTTTACGCTATCATAGCATACAGCAGAAAAGGCAGAGAAAACCTAGTGAAAGACACTATGTTTCCTACTTTCCGATCATCGACCGAGACATCGACTTATGATTTAATTAACATTTCAAATCGACAAATACGAGCAGATAGTTCAATGTATCAAACTACCATTTTATTAATTAAAATTATAATTAATATAAAGGGACGAGTATGATTGTGTTTAAGTTCAATTGACATATTTTAATTATTTCATAGTGCCTAAAAAGATAAAAATTATAATAATGTCAAGTTCTATTGAAATACTACGTAATTGGGTAATACAACAACAATGCATACCTCAGTAACAATACAATGACATAAAGTCAATAACAAAGGTTTAATTTTTATAGGGGTTTAATTAGAGGATTTAAAGCGGATAATTAACATTTTCTACGACTATCATAATAAAATAAGATAATTCATTCAATATAATCATCTTATATAAAAAAATTTTCGCGAAGTTTAAAAATAAAACTGTGACAACAATGTATAAATCTGGACAAAGATTGAAAATATGAACCCAATAAATAGAGCGGTTGTATAGTAGTAGTATAAGAGGTTTCATAGAAAAATAAAAACTTACTAATTTTGTCAAAAAAAAATACTATTTCGTACTTGTGATTAGCTCCATGCATATTTCCAGGAAGCTTAATTTAGCTTGTAGCTAGAACCTAGTGTTATGACACTCCGTTCCACAATTCTCGACCAATAAATTTCTTTACACGTACACAGCATTCTACTTATTCCAGCCTTACTTACTTGTTTTGATATATTCAACGGCCATCCTATAGCTTCCCACAGCGCCCTGAAATCCTCATTTTCAAGAGGAGTAAAGAACACATCAAGCACTTCATAATCCTGCAAGTGTATAATATACTCGTATATTAAAATATAGACTAAACCTATATAAATGAAACTCTAACCGTATTTAACACGTTTGTTTGGCAATTTTTTTGGGAAACTCGATTGTTTGAACACTTGACGTTAGTTTGTACAGTTTTTTTAATAGAATTTTAAGTATTTCACTTAACTGTCGAATTTTAAGTTTATTTAAACTTAGAAGAAAAAAATATATGTTAAGACACTTCACTCTCCATTAACCTCCTGATTTCGAGACATGAAATAGATACCAGAGTAGGCATTCAACCCACAACCACCGCGATTCCAGTTTGACGCTGAGGTAACCCACTACGGCATTTTATAAAAAGCAGCTTCACACAGGTAGACAGAATGTAAATCTAATGTTACACGAATGAGGAGAACAGAGTGTTCAATTCTTCCAAACAAAAATAATCCAAACTAAGCTCACCGTGTGAACTTTCTTCATGAAATCCTCCTGCGTTTTCAACGCAAACGGTATAGACTCCATCCACTCCCGTATCTCGAACACGTGCTCAATGGTGTTGGGCTTCTCCCCCAGCTTCCTCATGATGTTCTTGTAGGCTTGTATCACATCCTCGACGACCAGGCGCACTTCCTCCGCCCACATTGTTAGTAGAGCTTTTATTATGTCCGCGCGTTTCGTTACCAACATTTGCTGGAAATGGTTTTTTTTTTATTGTAGGTAATATTATAAAAATTAAATGTTACATTTTTTCTTATATAGCAACGTGGTAGAGGGAACCTAATATTAACCGCCACCACTACTTTTCAGTCAATTTTCGAGACTTTGTATGCTTGTGGAACTCAACGCTGCACTTTGGCGAGGCGGGGAAACGAAAATGATTGAAATATAAGTATTCCCCTAAGTGAAGATTGAACCAACAACCTCGTTATATGCCATTTGTGTCAAATAAATAAATATATCTAAGCATCTATCTAAAGCTAACCTTGGAACGGCCACAACTAGTTGACCGTACTGTACGAGTACATATGCGAAGACAAAGTATATACCTTTAAAGTATCGATATTAAGCGCAAACGGTCCAATGTTAATATACTGTGGAAGGCGCCATATTAAGTCGTGTTTGGCGTCGTAGTGCATTTGCACTTCCTCACGAGTTTCAGACGCTGAGTGTTTTTCTTGACGAAAGTTTCTGTAAATTTTTCAACATGTCAGATCTGTTTCCACTTGAAGTCTAAATAAGAAAGTTGTTATTTGAACGCTGGAATAATAGTTTTTTCCAGTAGGGTGGCCGTAGGGGCGCAGTGGTACAAATATGTGATTGTAAACAAGACGGTTGTGAATTCAATTCCCACTCGGGGGAAAAGTTATTTAATATTTTTATTTTCTTCCTCTGGTAACATCACACAGATGTGACTTCTGCCACATACAACTTCTTAAAACTCGGGCAGTATTGGGGAAACAATAATACCTTAACAACAGGTGCCCTCAGCCTAACTAACTCTCGTTCCCGAATGTGTGGGAAACGAAAGCTAAACTAAAATAAAACAATAATCACTCGACATATTCTTCAATATTTAATTCATAGATCTCCTTGTAGCAATCGTACTGGTGCATGTACGCTATTAGTGGTATGATTGCTTTCCTGTAAGCCTTGAGGAGCCTCTCCCTGTATTCCACCACGTTGGGTTCCATTAAACCTGGGAAATATTTTTAGGTTATTTTTTTAACACAATATCTTTTCATTGCTGAGAATAGGATATGCTCGTACTATAAACGCTCTCGTCTCAAGTCAACTACCCGCCATGAGATTTCTGCGAATAACAAGTGTACATGCACATACAAAACGAAGATATTGTCTACCGGAATTCAACCCCGTGTTTTGTCTCAATGTACAAGTTTTTTTTATATAATAAATACTAATATGCTTTTGATATTATATGTTTTTTTTTAAATACCAACTTCAGTAAGACTTAGACCCTTATAACATACCAATAGAAGTGAGAAACAGTTCCTTGTCAAACACGAGGCCAGTCATGATCTTCGGGTGCACTTGCGGTATAAAGTGACATCGATACAGCATTTCACGGAACAGGCGTTGTATTACTATCTATATTGAATTATTGGGAAACAGTTTGGTTATGGAATGGAAATTCTTTTATTTTTATTAATAAGATATTGAGCATCTTGGATTAAATATCTCATTACTCCAAGTTAGAATAGAGCCCACAACGATTTGGGTTTGCTGGGCGTCGTGGCCTTGCGCGGCCTAAGTTTCATGATAATAAAATGACTACAAATCAAATACAATTTCTGAGATTTTATATTACAAATGTACTTAGTTACAAATCGTCTTAAATAAATAAAAAAACACCAAACCTCAAATTGTTCCGGGGGCGTCGTATAATAAGGTCCATCAACTGACATCATCAAATGGAAATAGAACAAAGTAGGCGTTGGTGACCTGAACGGTGTGTTGATGAGGTCACTCGAGTCCCACTCGTAGTCGTCCTCGCAGGAGTACGTGCACAGGCAAGGCGTCTCGCACAGCGCCACGAACATCGCCATAGATTGTTCTATGGAATAGCGTAGGGCATACTGGAACGGAAATTGGTAGTTAAAAATAAATAAATAATTCAGCTTTACACTGTATCCCGCACATACACGCAGCAGGGTAGGCAGAGGGAACCTAGTGTTAAGACACTCCGTTCCCCATTTTCCTCCGAATTCTGGGACCATTGCGTATTGAGTAACGGAACTCAACTCTGACAGAGGGACAATAAAGTGATCCTACAAGAATCTATTATATCTTTTGAGGCACAGAATTTTAAAAAAAAGCAACTTCTCTCCTTCGTTCTGCACTAATGTCTTGTTACAAATGAGGAAAAACACAATTCAATCCCCCGAGAGCGAATCAAACTAGCAACCGTCACATCTACAATCAGACACTGTGGCGCTGCCCCACACGGTAGACGCTGCGCCATACGGTAGACACACTTTGTATAAAAAAAATATTGTAAAAATATTTCAAATATTACCTGCATTCTAAATCGAACGAGTTGCATGAATCGACTCAATTTGCTAACACCATAGAACTCCCATTTCTTTTCGTATATATTGAACCACCTGAACGTCAAATAACACCAATTTGTGAGGTAAGCGGTACATACGGCGGGTAAGCGGATTTGAATCCCGATAAAAGGTTATTGGGTAAGTAAGTTTATTGGGTCCTGCTATTACATAATACTTAGAAATTGCTTATTATTTAGATTGAACTTTAAAGATATTTCTTGCTACGAAATATTATTAAGTTGATTTTTCATATGTCTTTGTTGCTAGTTTCATTTAGGTAAGAATTTTTTTATAACAAATTATTCGATATTAAATAATAATTATTATCGAGAATGTTTATACGAAAATGTGATAAAAATGGTAAACAACAAAATTTTTATCACCACAATTTTACCGTATATGTATTTTTTTACTGTCACGCTGTATTTCTCGTGAATGAGGGTAGGCTGAGGGAACCTAATGTAAAGTCACTCCATTTCCGCCGCTATTAGTCTTATTATCAGAGCGAGGAAAATAAAAATAATCTTCGAATGAACCCGAAACCCTATACAGGTATACTGTAGTTTAATACATTATCATTTTCTACATAATTTAAGTAAATATTACAAACCCTTTCCCGACGTCTCTATAAGACATTCTAATGGCGTGCGCTGTAGAGTTCAACCAGGTTATATTAAGATACTTCAACATCTGTAATAAGACAAATTATGTTTTTTCCATTTATTTTTAGACGATCGAGACGAGAGAGATGTGTATGTTTTAAATTATATATTTAAAATTTCAAATATATTTCTTATAATAGTTCCAAAGTACAGTAGAGAATCGCGTGTTGAGTAACGGAACACAACGTCGCGCTTTGCCAGAGCGAGGCAATAAAAATATTAAATATTGCATTTCTCGAGTGGGAAAGGAACCCATAACCTGTCGTTTTTACAATCGCACGCTTATGTCTCTATTAAAAAATATTGTAATTAACATTTTATAATAAAAAAAATAATAATAATAGTAGAATATTAATTCTAGATCTATAATTATTATAAAACTTACCATAGAGGTACAATGTTGCTGGGCAGCGTCAAACTCAGCCAGACTAACATTTCTACCATAATTTGCGGTGAAAAATAACATAGATTCTACCTGAAATTTCATTTTAAATTTTAGATTTAAAAAGATATTTAATATTTTAATTAAATTTATAATGCCGATCTTTCTTTTATGAGACCGTCGTTCAACACAAACGTGCAACTGTAAGCGCAATGGTTGTGGGCTTGAATCCTACTCGGGGGAATAAAATATTTTCTTTTCCTCGCTCTGGTAACAAGGTAAAGCGCGGCGTTAAGTTCCGTCACTTAACACTTACCTAGAAACCGGGACGGAGAGTAGGGAACGGAGTGTCTAAGTACTAGATTGCCTTAACCATTTAATTTAAGTATAAAAATAAAAATTAAAATGAATATTGCAGATTTTACCTTTAAACATTCTTCCACAACTAAATGTATGCATGAGACTGACTCGGTCAGCACATATAATGAGTTCCATTGGTTAAACTTAAGACGTCCAGGAAAATCTATCATATCACACGGAAAGCGACCTACAGAAGGAAAGAAAATGTACATACCTAAATATTATACACGATTGACATAATGAAATAATATAATTTTAAATAATAAATATTTTTACAGGCCAGTCGTGGCGCAGGGGCGCAGTGTGACTGTACACCGATTAATTGTGGATTCGATCCCGACTCGAGAAATGAAATATTTATTTAAACTTCTATTTCCATTTTTTCGCTCTGGTGTCGTGGCAAGGGGCGGCGTTGAGTTTCGCCACTCAATAGACAATGCCTCTAGAATTCGGCTTAAACTAGGGAACTTCTGCTCCCCACTTCCGTTCCGCTACACGCCATTTACAATAGTCAGTAGAAGAAGTCAACAGTGTCTTGACACTACGTTTTCTATTCTCTATAGAGCTGTATTACTTAGTAAAGCTGAAAAATATAGATATACATAATAAGTATGGAAATGAAATACCGTAGTCGGGCACTGGCGGCACGTAATCCTTCGTCGGCGGCTTGATGAAATTATAAAGAGTCGGATATTTCAGTATTGTGTTAATTATTTTCATTTTCCCTTCTATTTTTCTGTATAAAACCTCCACCTGTTGAAAGTAAAATCATATTTTATGTTAAAATTTAAAATAAATTATATTTTATATCTGAGGTAGCCTAGTAGTAGTAGAAAATACTTAACACTTGGTTCCCTCTGCCTACCCTGCTGTGTGCGGGTTACAACGTGAAGCTGATAAGTAGGTAAGGGAGAAGTGGCACGAAGGAGCCAGGTTTTGAAAGAGCCACATGCAATATTATAGTAGTTTAGGAACGGATTCGTTAGAATATTTTATTTTTAAATGGCAATATTGATTTCCCGCCACCCACAAAAATTTTACAGTTCATCGGAACCAACGGACGCCGATACGTCGAGTTGAAGTTTTTGGCATTCCAAAGTAAGTATTTTAACTCCTTTGAGTTGTTTTTTAGTATTTCATTGTAAACAAATTCGGGTAATTGGAATATAGATTGGGTTTATGTATATATTTGGCCTTGTAACTGCATTAAAATTGAGTTTGAAAAGTTTTGATATCGTTGTCATTTTGGAGGTGACATTTTTTTATAGAATAGGTTTTGAAAGAGCCGGGTGGACGGGCCTTGAAAGAGCCGAAAGAAAAAACGAAAAAGGCACGAAAAATCTAAATTTTTTTGAGTAATTAAGCACTGCAAAGATTTTATGTTGTATAATCTTAAGAATAATATAATGTTAAGAAAAATAGAATATAAATAAAATAATATAATGTGATTGGTCTGAATAATATAAGATTAAAAAGTTTGTTAGAATTATCTACTTAAAATGACTGATAGAATTTAAAAAACCATTACTTTTTAATAAGAATTATTAAATCGTTTTTATTTAATATTGTTTAGCATAATTTTCACTGTTATACCTCATAATATAAGACTGGCTCTTTCATAACTTTTAATGGCTCTTTCAATACCGAAATGTTATGAAAGAGCCAAATGACACATTTTTTTAAAATGAATATTTTATTGATTAATTATTGTATTTAAGGGTTATTTCGTACGAAATTACCTAGTTTAATAAATAAATAATAATTTGAGGAAAAAAAATCTTAATTTCTTTAATTAAAAGTATATTTTTTTGCTTCATTTAGTAAACTGGCTCTTTCATGCTACTTCTCCCTTACATATAAATTTAACTCGCCTGTTTTTTTAGAGCGTTTAAGTGGTCGTTATCCAATTGCTTAGCTTGCCGATGGATGATCACCATTTTAAGTATGGACGGCATAAATTGTAACGGCATTCGTGGCAACCCGTTCAGCATTAAACAGTCGAGATAAAGATAAAACCTGTAAAAAATAATAATTATTATTAGCCTCATGCTGTATCCCGCACAAAGCAGGGTAAGCAGAGAAAACCTGGGAACCTAGTGTTAAGACACTATTTTTTCGTTTTTCAAAAAAGCACTTCCGTACACCACTTCCCCCCGAATTCTCGAGACCTTGCGTGTGCGGAATTTAAAGCGGCCTTGTTACTAGAAGAAAAACATTAAATATTAATAAGTCGTCCATTTCACTAATATTATATCTGTATAATATACTTTTATTATTATTATTTAAATATATACAACTAAATAAATTCATCAAAATTTAAATAGCGTATATTATAGTAACTTTGTGTAGTAACATCGGTTATCAGGATATCGGAACATCGAAGTTAATTTATACTGACAAAACGAATGTACCTGCAATTACAATGCTATATCAAGCGACCATATTTCCATTTAAATAGTACTGTATTCATTCATTAAATTATTTTGCTTTGTCAATATTAATGTTTAATAATGTGGCGAGTGGACCAATGTCTGGCTGTTAAAGCTTTGGTCGTGAATTCGATTCCTGTTCAGGGAAATAAATATTTTAAAATAACTGTCTTTTCTTCGCTATGATCAGACAAAGCACGACGTTGAGTTCCGCCACTCAAAATTAGAACGTAGTGTCTTGACACCGGATTTTCTTTGCCTACACACTCCACGATAATATTTTCATATATTTTTTACCTTAAATTGTTCTCTACTTCTTTACGAAATTGAACGGCAAACTTGACCCTCTCAGCAAAAGTATCTGGATCATCGGCCTTGAACATCAAACGTATTCGTGGAATGCTAGATGGAAAATAAAACTTGGTACTAAAAGTATTTTTTAAACTAGCGATTTTCGCGCGACTTCACCCGCTTGTACAAAACGAATATATTTTTATTTTTTTAAGTATAGTATATAGAGAAAATAAACACAACACAGTTGTCCATTTAAAGATATATGACACAACATTTTAGAAAAAAACATATGTATTTACATATTTTACATCGCAAGGGTTATTAATAAATATGAAAAACCAACGTGTGCCTGTAAAGATGGTGTTTGTGGGTTTGATTTCCACTCTGTACAAAGAATTATTTTCATTTCCTCACTTCCAAATGCCTGAACACTAGGTTCCATCTACCTGCCCTATTATATATGGGATATTGTACCTACTACAACGTCATTGCAAATATATGCCTTTCACAACCACTGAGACAGTACCGTCTCTACATAAATAAATAATATATGGAATCATACTTAAAACGTCTCTTAGACCCGTCCAACGCCATAACTTCCCATGTGTCAGTGTTTTTATCAAAACTGAATGCTGCTACATTTATCCACTAAAAATTAAGAAATACCTATTTACTGTATTGGAAAAATATTCAAGTGTGAGCTCATACAAAGAGTTTAAAGGTAGGGTACTAAGTTCACAAGATAAGAAAAAGATAACAAGAAAAAGATGAGGCAAAAACTATGCATATATCTTCGCATCTTTTGATTGCGTTAATTTAGAATAATAGTTGTCTATGGATTTACTACTTACCTCATACAAATTATTAAGTGTTTGTATTAAATCAGTCGAATGTTTCGTGGGCATGTTATCCAATTTCGGTATAAACGCTAATCCTGGGCAGGGATACTGCTCACCCTCGATAACGCCCAGGCTTAACCATTCTTCTGGAATCCTAAAAAGGTAGGATTACCAAAACTGTATTAAGGTTGTTAAGTTAAATGGCCAAAACATATTGAAACGACAATCAGTTGGCTCCATTTTTTTAGCTTTACGCTGCCCGCATACAGAAGTTAGTTAGAGAAACATAGCGTTAAAACGATTCGTTCTCTAATTTTCTCAGTCTTAATGACATTTCCTGTTGAGTGGTATAATTCAAAGCCACCACTCCCGTAACCAGAGCGAAGAAATGAAAATAATTATTTCCTTCGGTTCGTAATTGAACCCACTCCCCTAGCGCTTATAACCAGGTGCTGTGCTGCTGCGCCACGACACCCTCAATTACGGCCTTACGACTCAAAAAACAGGTATACGCCCGACATAGAGCGATAGGAAAACATAAGGCTCATATAGCTACGACCTCTTGGAGCCTCTTGGACGGTTTCCAAGAGACGAGGATTCGCATCCGGCTACGTACATATTTTTATAATATTTTAAAATTTCCAAGGAAACTTTAAACTTACCTGCAGTCATATTCAGTATTATCAAATAGTTCTAAATCAAGTTTTGGAAAAACACTGTACAGACTGTAGTACGCTTCATCGGTGATATTATATTCGCTGGTTGGCAACAACACATAGGGTTGAATACCTCGTTCGCGTAGCATTTTCTTAAACAGACAAATTATGTATTATAAATCCATGAAAATGAATTAAAAATCTCTCTTAAAAGGTTTTGAACCTATATATCTATAAAAGAGAACAAGAAGTCGGCGGTAAGGCGGTTATGTAATTATTTTAGTCTCAAATTTGAAATAGATTTCAATAGGCTTATATTCCTAAGTATAAGTGGTATATTTCAAAACATAATCCAATACTTCGACAATATTTTGTATATTTTTATATGTTCAGGCCGTTAATACTCTAAATCAACAAAAAGTGGAGAAGAAAATGACTATTCACTAGATTGTCATTAATCATAGCGAATTTTTAAAGCTGCTTTGTAGTACCTTTATATTAGAAGCCAGAAATTTCCTTCGTAGTCTTTCTATCTTCACCAAACGTGGTAACTCTTTAGGTAGCACAACACTTAAAAATTGAAGTTTAGGTACGAACGTTTCAAATGGAAATTGCTGTAACAATGATATATGATGAATATTTTATATGACTATCTCATTCTCGGCAGTGTGAATAAGAACCTTAAATTGCAAGAAAAGATTATAAAATACTAACAATACTATCATCTTCAGAATATGTGGTCCATCTACCAGGTGGTAGCAATATCCTAGGTTTTTGAGGTTTTGGCAGCGATATTACCATTGGTGCCAATTTATCCGTTTTTGCCTGGAATATAAAGATATATTACAATAGATTTAAAGAACAAAGAACTTCGAAGAAGAAAAGTTCGCTGTTTAGAATTAATTAATTGGAAATGACTGGACTGGATAAGCCAGTTAAAAGTGGTGGACAAAAGTGCTTTTGTTATTTTCATTGGACCATGCGGACAAAGCCACAGGTGAAACCTAGTTTACAAACATTAATGACATCAAAATACCTGTAACAATAATTTCATACGTTTCTTAGCGAACGTATATTTCGAAGAATCATCTTTCATCATATTAGATACGAGTTCTGAATAATACCCCCTTTTAGGGATCGAATCCCTTTCCGGATTGTCATAAACTATGTCGTGGCGTTTTATTTTCTTCTTCCTACTATACATGTTTATATTAATACTATTATTAATATTACTATAATAAATAAAGTAAAATATATTTTTGGGTATTCCTTAGAAACAACGAAATGTATAATGTTTTTGACATATGTCAGTTCATGCTTGTTTATTTAGCTATTATTTTATGAAATGCCAGTTATTTGTTTAATTTGTGTATTTTTGTAAATGCGAAGTGAGACTGTGAGCGCAATGGTTGTGCGTTCGATATAATCTCATTATTTTCTTTTTCGTGCTCCGGAAAAAAACGATGTCTGGAAAAGTGGGGAACAGAGTGTCTTTACTCTAGGGTACCTACTATTTTGTATAAAATGTGAAACTGAAAACATTTTTTCAGCTTCATCTGTATTCAATGTACTTTTTCCTATTTTTCCACGTTAGGCAGGGGAATTTTATTCAGGGAATGTTCCGTGCTGGACGTCATGTTTCACTAAGCTAAACAAAGTGACGAATACACTAAAGGTTTTCCCAAATGGACTCCGGATATCCAACTATTGCATACATTCAATCTCGGAACATATATTTGTATAGAAATCAAGACAAACCTTTCTA
>JAEBDU010013271.1:20337-36670 GCA_016802625.1 Heliconius numata | reverse complement strand
AAATAGAACTAAAATGAGGGTAGTTTTATAACAAGACTATAATTGTAGGAAGTTGTCGTCCAACCCGAAGCGGAGTCTGAGGTACTTTGTGTTAAATTTTACTACTCTTATACGAAAGCCTTGTATTTTTGCTGTTCAAACGGCGAACATTTTGAGAAATATAAGCAGAATTTCACAGCAATGTATGGTAAATAACCTAATTTTTTTAGTTGGTCTTGTAATATTCAAATGTTCATATTATTTTAGTTTCCATTTACAACTTATATCTAGTAACAGTAAAAAAATACCTTCTAGGTGCAGTTAAGAAGCGATAATATGTCAACACGGAAGTTGTGGATTCGAACTCCTTCCGAGAAAATATGTTCATTTCCTCTGTGTTCTCAGACAAAAGATATGGCGAATTCCATTAACTTATATATATGTTTTGCGTGCAACGTATATCTTACTTTATACAAAAGTGTGTTTATTTTGCTTCACGCTGTATCCCTAGCGGGATAGACGGAGTAAAAAATATTAGCATTCTGCAATCCTTCTCTACGTAATCTATGACTACCAAATTCCATATTCTTCTGCCCATACAAGTTTTTGCTTCACATCTATATATATAAAATCGAAAGGTCACTCACTCATCACGAAATATCAGAATCTACAAGTGCTAGGAATCTCAAATTTTGCATAGGACTTATTTATAGGAGGTAGGTGCTCGCTAAGACGGGAATTTGCAATATTCGACTTCTAAGGGGTTGTTTTTGGGGTTGAAAGTTTGTATGAAACTTCGTTACTACAAATGCTAGGAGTCTCAAATTTTGCATGGACGTCACTTATAGGACGTAGGTACTCATGGAGACAGAAATTAATAATAACGTAGGTCACGCAGGCAAAGCCGCGGGCGGGCCGCTAGTATTTATATAAAGACATGTATAATAATCAATTTATTATAGAAAATAATAGTAAAACAAGAAGCTTTAGTCGCTCTCAGTAATTACATACAAACCGCTCATTGCAGACGGAGGAAGTCGCTGACCAAGTGCATGAGCAGCAAGAGAAGGAGGAGGAAGATTAGGGTCGGTTTTAATTGAAATGTGCCTTTAAAATGTTAATTGGCTCTCTAATGGAAGCTACAACGACGATACAGAAGATTTCTTAGTTTCTACTATTACTTAATAATAAATGTTATTTTCGAAGTGGAATAAATGTGTTTTTTTGTAATGTGATAAAATATTAGATAGGTAGTGGTAGGCAGAGGGAACCTTGTGTTAAGACACTCCGTTCCTCACTTTCCGCCGAATTGAGGAGGCATTGCACTCGCCAGAGTTCAACACCACAGCGAAGAAATGAAAATATTAAATATTCCCCCAAGTGGGGATCGAACCCAAAAACCCGTAGCACGTTAATGCCTCTACGCCATGACGTTAAGGTTTTTCAACACATTGATCAAATTAAATAATATAGAAAGAAATTTATTACTTTATATATTCATTTCAACTCAAGAAGATACATGATTATAATATGGTTTCTTTTCTTTTTTCATTTAAATTTAATTGTTTCGAAGCATATCTGGTTGCTAGATTGAATTTCTTATGGAATTTCTCTGATAATGATCTTATCGTACTCTTCCTCGCGCTTACAGTAGGAAGGTTCTAGAAATATAAATTTTATGTAGGTGATTTAACACCTGCAACTGTTCCTTGAAATGTTCCAAGTTGGATTTGGAATTTGGATTGAGGAAATGTATTATTTTCATTACTTCGTTCTGGTAGAAGACAAAGCGGGTGTTGAGTTCCGCAAGTCGACGTGAAAATTGGCCGAAAAATGGAGAGTTAATTTTAATTTTGTAAAACATTTTCAATACAATTATTACACATTCATTATTAAATATTGTTACATTTTATGTATTGAATTATTTTCACTACCTCAGTCTGTTGACAGAACAAAGAGTGGCATTGGGTTCCGCCACCCAACACACTTACCTTCCTTTGCCTTTCTTAATACTAGGTTCCTAATACCTACTTCGATATTCGATATGAGGATAATAATAATTTTCACCTGCGGCATTTCAGTAGATGTACTAGGTTCAAAAATTAATTCCTTCCCTTTAGAGCTTTCTCCTCCTTCTCTTTCTTCTGTATTTTCTTCTTTATTTAACGTGTGCATCGCAATTATCTGAGAGACTTGCCCATCGTCCTCACTATCAGAAGATAAGCTTACCTAAAGCATAATGCATTAATTGATTATATATTTTTCTACTTTTTGTTTGAAACGCCGGCGTTGGGTTCCGCAACACGCAATGTCTCGAAAATAAGTCAGTGCGAATGGAACAGAGTGTCTTACAACTTACATACTCCGCGTTGTGCAAACAGCGTACAGCTGACTTTATACTTTTTCTTAATTTTATGGCTTCATGATTCCTCCCTTACTTAGTAAATTCAAGACTTAACTCAACGCCGCGCATAATCATGCCAGAGTGGAGAAATAAAAAGCGGGGAAACCACAACCAAATGTCAAACACCACTCTATCACTCGTGCCATGAAAGCCTCAATTTAAATATGAATTATTGATTAACAAACGAATTGCACGCTATAGTTGAAATATATAAATTATAATATATAATAACCCAATACCGGTATAATAGACAAATGTTTAAACTTCTCTGTTTCCGGAGCACTGTCCTTTGGTACCAAAAGTGGATCGATACAGAAACGGTTATCCTCGTTTGCGTTGAAAATGAAGAACGATTGCGCTGGTGAAGGTAGGATTCGCATTAAAGCATGTCCCCCAGCTATGAAAGCGCAGATTAATGCAGCCATCACCGCTATAACTGGTGCATAGCCCAGCCTCTCCACTGGTAGATTGCATTGTGATTTCCTTTCATCGAACCTGCAATCGTTTAACTAATTTATGCCGCTTTAGCCCAAACCAGATAGTCCTAGTCCGCATTGATTTGTGCTACGCGGATTGGATTAGGCTAAGCCATTATATCCTGAAATATAGTAGTTTGTGCTGGGAATATTTAGTGAAGTCAAATTATTCAGGATTTACTAATTTAGATTTAGATATTGGGCCTAGCGTGTAACGTGTTGTATATATATTGTATATGCATTTATTTTAATACTTAAGCGAAATAATTAAAAGGGGGAAGTTTCACGTTGTATCCCATACATAGCAAGATAGGCACATGGATAGACTTTCAGCTCAAGTTTTGAGTCATGCGTGATGAGTAGTGGAACTCAACGCCGTGTTTAATCTTGTTACCGGAGCGAGGGAATTAAAATGATTCGTTGGCTCAAGTGGAAATTGAACTCACAACCACTATATTTACAATCAGATGGTCTCAACATTTTCAAACATCTGTATGTATTACTTTAATACATTAAATATAATTATAATTGGGCTTTATCTGCAATATCGATTTTTGATTAATTAAATATAACACCGCAACTGGCAGAATTACGCAAAACCCGAACAGAATACCGCAATTGATGGATTATACGTTGTTTATAAGCTACATTGTTATACAATTCATATTTCATATAGAGTTAATTACACATTTGTACCCACTTTTCTAACAGTGACTGCTTGTTGAGAGGCAAATATCTGCTTCAAGTAATGAATTAACTTTGTTCTCCTGTCTACCTACCCAAAAAAATAGAATAATAGAAAAAACTTAACCCAAAACTAGATTTGAATGGTGCCCCAATATCTTACTAGGTTCCTAAATTCCCTCTAGGCAGAAGGTAGATACCCTGCTATATTTGGGATATTAAATATATTAGGCAATTAAATATGATATTTTTTTTTCTTATAATGTAATTAATTTCATACTATTTGTAATATTACCAGTCATCGACTCCACAATTTTTAATGCCATCACAAACCACGCCTGATGTAAAACAGAAGTGTGATTCCTCAATCGTGCAAAGTGTCTCGTTCCTCCTGTTACATCCCAGCCGTGGTGCTAGTCGAGCTGACGTTACAGTTATTTGGTAGAAACTCGCCTTAAAGTATTTGTTTTATATGATAATGCAAGCTTATTTTCGTGGGTTTTAAGACTTAAAGTGAAAAAAATCTTTTTTACCGTTTCCGTAGGACTTTAAGACTTAAAATGGAAAAAAATATTTTTTTGCTGTTACCGTAGGGAGGGGATTTCATAAAATTCCCCCTTAGTATTCCTCTATACTCTCTACCTACTTACATACCAAACTTCATCTATGTAAGTCCAGTCCAGTTTCGTCTGTGCATTATCAGTCATTTAATAATGGAAGAATTTTCTATATATAGACTAATTGATATTTGATACACAAAGAAAAGAAGAAAGAAAAATCGCATTTTTTCATCTTAAACCCCAAAATACACCTATAAATAAGTAGTTATATATAGTACACTATAGACAAATACTTACATTCATATCAGTATTCGTACTGCTATTACTTCTAAATAAAAAACGCAATCGGTCTCGCACATAAAATATGAAATACGGCGAATATATATCTCGATCTACCAAATCACAAATACGAATACATCTGTAGGGACAAAATAAGTAATATTAAAGGATCTAATTACATCGGTAGGAGCACTGGTGTGTCATTTTAGTATTAATTTTCAATTTGTTTTTGTTTTATGGTGTATAAATATAATTATTGCTCTTCTTTTTTAACTTCGCGCTATATTCCGCATATAGCAAGAGAAGTAGAGGGTTCTGAGAGAGAGAGAGAGGAAGTCTAGAGTTAAGACACGCTTTCCTCTAAATATTAAAGACATTGGGCGTTGATTGGCGGAACTCAACGCCGCCCGTTGTCTTGTCACCAGAGTGGAGAAATTAAAATATTTATTAATTCATTTTCCTAGCGGGAATCGAACCCACACAAAAATAGAATATGTGATTACATTCACGCATTGTATTGTAGTATATAAATAGTTGAGTCTTGTATTAAATAAATAAATAGACATAAAACCAAAAGATTTCTAAGAGATTCAAGCTATTTGGATTCCTTTGCATCAGCCTACCTCCATTTTCTCAGAACAGTCACAGCATCCCTGTTGACCGCACAGTTGGAAGCCACTGTGCCAGGATACCGTACCACGACCAGCAGGTACTGGGTAGCCGACGTCACTATCTCTACAAGACACTCGTAGTCTATGTCGGTTATGGAACGGAACACCTGTGATTGAGTTAGTGTGTTGTAAGATTTCGTAAGGTAGATCGGGAACAGAGATCGAAATTCTTTAAATAGGCCCATTATATAGAAATATTAATTTAATATGAATAGTTCCTGTGAAGCTTAATGTTTTATTAAACGTTATTTTTATATATATTTTTTAAAAGTTACCGTTAGTTCACAAATTTTTACAATATTTATCGTTTTATGTTAAAACAATTATTTATTGTAAATTTGTCGAATGATATTCCTTAGAATGGTATAAAATGTTTTATTTATAAGCCGATTATAATAAAACAAACACTAAATGTTAAGAGAAGCTTACCAAAATACAATTATATAGTGAAAAATGAAAATGCATATTAATTCAGCCGTTTCTGAGATTAGAGTCAACAAACGCCTAGACAAACAGACAAACATTTTAAAAATCATTTTTTTTGGTTCTTTTAAGTGATTAAAAGCCGCCAGTAATATTTTTTTATTATATATTTATTATGTACAGAGACCGTTTTGTTACGATTTTACTATAAGTGTAATAGAGAACGATAGTAGTAGAGTCGATTTCCATACGGTGTTTATGTGAATCGACTATCAAGTATGATTAAATATTTCTTAACTGCGCTACAATGGAGATAGCTATAATGCAATTGCAACAATATTAATATTATTCAATATAAACGCGCTGGTTGTAGGTTCGATCCCCACTTGAAGGAATAAATTATTTGCATTTCCTTGTGATAAAAGAGGAGAAACTCTAACATTAATTTTACCAAAGTAACGGTATCCGACATTCCCATCCCATACGACACGTCGTAGCGGAGACGTCTCGAAAACGCACATTCTCGAGTTATGTCCTTAGGTCTATACAGTAGAAGCAAGCCACTGCTGTAGACATAACTAATTATGTTTAATAAAATAAAATATTCCAATTGCACCATTATTTATATACCATATTTTATAAATTTTAAATTATTGTGAAATATTAATTTTGAATTGATAGGTTTTAATCTATTAGGCTGTGCAATTTGACTTTTAATGTTTAATTGTCTATATTTACTGCTTGTTCCTTTTGTTTTCAGTTTTAACTGTATCCCGCCTATAGCAGGGTAGGCAGAGGGAACCTAATGTTAAGACACTGTGTTCCTCATTCTCGGGTATTGCGCGTGAAGATTTCTAATTTATTTCTGGGTCATATGATTTTGATACTGCGTGAAGCTAAAAATAAATAGAAAAACAAATATAGATGCATATTTCCACGGAAGATATCACAATTCATAAGAACAACGAAATCCGTAAGGAGCAAGTACACAAAAACTTTTCCTTTATCTCTTATCGTCTATACCACTTATCTAATCATGACATAACACTAAAGGGATACAGCACTTGGCCTAATTAACACAATTTCTCTACATATTATAGATTACGTTATATTTTTGTTATTATTCTTATAACGTAAATGCTTGCTCTGATTTTGTTTTCTTATATATGCGTAATACTATTTTAATTAATTTGACACTGTCACGTAGTGTGAAAACACTCCGCTCTACCGCTTTTGACCCAATTTTTGAGATGTTGCATGTCATGACACATCGTCCTAGCTGTATTTTGATACGTATTTTAAAAATATTATTCTATTCTCAATGTGAAATATCATTTTTAAAATATATTTTAATAAATACATAAATATGTTTTATTAAGGTAATTTATCTACATTTAGATTTAATATTTTTCTGCTACAAACACTATACAATGTAACTGGCTAATTCGTATTTGTTCTTTGACAATCAATATTACCAATGTCATGGATCTGATAAAATTTTAGCATATAGTTTTACATTTATTTTTATTTTGAACTAATTGCACAAACAATGAAAAAATAATTCAACCATCAGTAAGTATTCATTAAAAATCTTAATATTAAATGTTACTATAAAACATTAAAATCCTATACAAAATCGAACTTGCTTTAATAACAATGGATCATCACGATAAAAAATTTTGTTGAAAGTTGAATAGAATACTAGATTTTTTTATTACAGAAGATCGAAGTCAGTTTATAAGCTGAATTAGTCAAGAACAACATGACGAAAAGTGAAAATTATAAGTTAAATGAAAACACAGCTAAAGTAATATTTAAAAACTCTAATAACACAGTCTGTACATACTCCAAGACATGTTCTGGTGTATCACAGTTTTTCACTAAAAGTCTTATATTGCAGCTCAAACAGAATTATGCTAACAATGACCATTATGAAGACAACGGATCTACTAAACGGGACCTAAGTATCGAAACTGATTATTGCATCCTTAGAACTCACTTTAAAAAGAAACTTTTTACAAACCGTGATGCAGTTTCGCAAAAGTCTAAGTATTCTATGAATCGTAATGAAAGAGATACTATTCATGAACATAACCGTGATTCCAGTGCATGTGGTGACAACTATCATAATTTTCTTGAGAACACTAATTTAAATATCAACTTAACATCACTAGTTGTAGCCAATCTCAAAAATTTACTAAATGATTGGATAAAATCATATTTATTAGAAAATAATGATACGAAAGAAAAAATTGAGTCTGTTCTCGATTCAATATTACACCAATTAGATTTACAAAGGAATGATACTCCATCAACGCTTACCTATACACTAGATGCTGAGACGGACCAAAATCACCACCGAAATTCAGATACCCGATTATTTCGCACGCAAAATTTTGCAGTTAAAAGTGAATTTTACAAATGTAAAAACGAAAATTCTTCATTAACTATACCTTTGAGTGGAAAACAATTAAAAATTATATCAACACTTAGTCTTCCAAGAAATATGCATAATATGAGAAATACGAAAAACTCGCTCTGTAAGATTAGGAAGTTTCGTCATAAGCGGATATTAGTATCTTCAAACAACTCCAGCGTTTATATTTTCAATTCGTCAAATTTAGATTTTTTAATATTACGAACGAATTCTTTAGTTAAACATTGTGCTACATACAGAGAAGATAAGGAACATAAGGACCCGAAAAATAATATGAAAACTAAAAATTCTAATATTTATAAGCATATCGCCTGCTTAAACATATTATCTGATTCGAAATCGAAAATCTTTTGTAAAAAAAAATCTCGAGCTTTAAAAAAAGATAACATTAATGTTGGTACATTACACAACAACATGGAAAATGGAAGCCATCAAAAAGCAAAATCCAATCATAATAAGCCTGCGATAGAATCTGGAAAGAAACAAAATAAGAGAAGTACTTGTACAAAACGGATCTCAAGCTATCGATATCCCAGATATTTTAAATCTAAAAAATTAACAAGCTTATTAAAGCATTCTAATAATAAGAAACCTGTACAAAAAGAAAAGGAATTATTGCAACAAATTCAAAATATTTTTAGATATTTTTCAAATATTAAAAGTAGCAATAACTTAAAGTTAGACATAAAAGTCAAGATTTACCCATCACAAGAAAAAGGAACGAATGATAACATAAATACTCCAGTTGACCAATTAAAAATTGATGATGAAACTAAAATTCCAGACACAATCTTAACAACTCAAGAAATCTCATCAAAACCATCAAAGGAAGAAACGAAACCTACGTTTGATGATAAAAAAAATATTATTTCCTTGCTAGATAGCGCAGCTAGTGTGACTAAATACATAAAAGCTACAGAAACTTTGACTAACGTAAGTAATAAGCAAAATACCGAAGACATATTGATACCCCAAAATGTCAGTCTTATAGATTCTAAAGTAGCTCGAGATATAAGAGAACTTAAAACAATTGTGCACTCTTTAGCAACAGTAACAGAAAATTTAATTACTAAACATATAGAAAAGAAAATTGAAACTAAAATAGAACTAGCCGTAACAGATGAGAAGACATCGAAAAGTGTGCAGTTTTCAAACAAAAGTCAAATAATTTCTGGATTAAAATTAAGAAAAGAACCTAGACGTAAGCCGGTACGAGAATATAATCCAAGACTGATAAAGAAAACACTTTCATATAATGTAATTAATAGTGAGTCTGTATTAAAAGTGACTAATATGACGTCGACTGCAGAATGCACTACAGCCACTGTAGTAGACGAAGCATTGACTTGCTCTTTGCCAAAATCGAAATCTCTGTTTGAAGTTTCCGTTGGTTCGGAGAAAAAACTCTTAGCATTTTATTGTGATGATTATATACATTATTCAGGCTATGCGAGACAAGGCAACGCATCGTATATATCCATTCCCTGTAGAAATACTTTACACCATATACGACCCTCATATATTCTTAAGTATAGTGAAGATTGCATGAACGCTACTTGCACGAACAAGAGTTTTGAACCTGACCTCCAATGTATGCTTTGCAATGATGGCGGTAACTGTTCATCTGTTTGCATAGACATAGAAAACTCATGCGAAGGCGAAACAATTAAAGGGAATCGAAGATTTAGTTTCACTCGAGGTTTTATATTAGGCGCTGTTTTATGGGTACCAGTGACATTACTGTTGTGTTTGCTATACTTCTATGTGATTAAAGATCTAATTTACCCTCCCAAAAGTACAAAAACAAATCAATATAATATATATGCAAGTAAGCTTGTAACAAATTCACCCAGTTACACTTTTGATATGTTAGGATTTTAATGTATTGTAGTACATACAAAACTGTATAACTTTTTCTGCCCCTTTTTATTTATTTTTATCTTACCCATAAGATATATTATGAGAGATATAGTATGAGTTCTGCTGAATTATTTTTATACTCATAAATTTCATCAAATGTTTTTATAATACATTTTAATATTATTACAATAAAGAATATTTCCAAACAATACCGTTTATTTTTACTTATTATTCAATTTTTTTGCAGAATCAGAAGATATTTAATGAGAAATTTATAATGGAGCAACCTAAGGAGAAATACATGTTTGATTTCAAAGACAACAAGCCCAAATCAATGGATACGTCTAACACAATTGGAAGCAATTCTAAAATAATTGTGGATAGTCAAACAGAAATCATATTTAATGCTGCTAAAATTTTACCTAAGAACAGCAGAAAGCATCGAACTAAAGTTAAATTAAAAAAGTATACTCGTGTAGTTCGTATTCATAAAGTGCACTTTAAACATAAACCAAAAGCAACTAATATAAATAGACACTTATCGTGGTATAAAAACAAAACGATTAATCATTATCAAAATTCGCCAATTCGTGGATTATTTATTTCTAATTCTATATCGGAAACCATATCTCGCACGAGAGTGCTACGAAATATTCTAGCCAAAGAAAATTTACTGAAAGACAAACCCGTAGCAGACGCAATATCTTTCGAAAGCAACTCAAGCCAAAGCACGTTGACTCGTGAAAACAGTCAATTTTCCGAAGAGACTTCAGATACTAATAATTCTGTAATAGAAATGCCAATTTTAGATAAACCAAATATTTCGAAAGACAAAGATATAAAAGTTGCAGATGCAAGAGAAAATAAAAATCAAATCAAAAGGCTAAATCCTTACAAAAATGACGTAATTGAAGTAGCTGCTGCTCAAATCAATAACAGATCTATACTGGATCAAAACGATCCATTAAACACGAAACGTAAAAATATATATCGAGAAAATCTAACTAGTGCTGAAAGTTTTCTAAGTCAATGTGATACTTCTCTATCATTTACAGATTCATCACAAGAAGATCGAAACAGCAGTATTACTCTTATAGGAGCTCTTCCTACGAATGAGAGTACTACTTTCATTATAACTAGTCCATTTTCCGATAAACAAGACTCTAATATTTTTCTAACAGCTCCTGCCGATAGTCTAATAAAAACAATATCAATAGAAGATTCTTATCAAAATCAAAAGCCTGTTTTATACGATACTATAATCAATATGAGAATGTTTCCCGTCACATCTCAAAGTAACCGAGTCATCAACAACGTGAGTAACGTGTTGATTGCAGGACCACATGAAAAATTAGACACTAAAACGCTAGACGTTCCTAGTCATGAAACGTTTTTCAAAAATGTAACCCAAAAAACATTTAACACTGAAGATGCCAGTAATCCACAAAAAATCATATTACCAAATGAAAGCACGATCAAAAAAGTATTAACTGAAATAGAACAATCGCAAAAGAGACCATGTTCGGAAGAATCTCGTAACTACATACCCATGACCGATTTATGGGAAAAAATGTTAATACTTATAGACATTACAATGAAAAGAATAGAAGAGTCCTTAATACAGAAAGTTGGTAATGAAATGAGGGATGTTTTGTCCAAGATTGAATATTATAAACCTGTATCTGAAGCGAAAAGTGAAAAACAACTAAAGTTAGACGTTACAGATATAGAAAAAGAATCGGCAAAAAAATATTTAGACGAAAATTTACAATGTGCTTTGATTCAAACGGAAATAATTGATGAAATGTTATCGAAAATATATAACAATGAAAGATTCGAATATGTCGTGAAGGAGGAAAACATAAATAAATCCTTAGAAGTTATTAAACCACCAATTCCTTGTACTTCGATGGATACAGGGAAAAAATCGATTACCCTCGAGAGAGTCCAAACCAAAAGGATGATTAAATATCGATTTTTAACGTTCCCCTTTAGATTTGTGAGGGAAAATATGTTTGTAATTGTGAGTGTTCCCGTATTTTGTTTAGGTTTGTTCACGATCTATAGTTGCCTTGTATTGTTGAGAATGATTTGGTGAAATGTATTTTTAATATAAAATTTTGTGTGCGTCTCGAGATGCCTTTATATAGTGTTTTTAGTATTATAGTTTACCCCGCTTGACAGAGTATGCAGAAATAACCTAATTTAAGACACACTGTTCTCCACTCTCCTTTCGCCTTCAAACATTGCGTGTTGAATGTATAATGTATAAAGTATAATAACTTCCCGATGATCCCACAACTATCACGATTACATTTACATATGTATTTATCCTTCTGCGCCATAACGGCATTAAGAAATATATACTCTGTCTGTCTGTCTGTCTGTCTGCCTGTCTGTCTGCCTGTCTGTCTGTCTTTTACGCAATCAGGGCCAAACCGCTAATTTAATTGTGATAAAATACTCATATACAGATACTTGAGGGTCTCGGGATGAACATAGGATACTTTTTTCTCATATTTGTAATATTTTCGATATATACCAATATATTAAAATACTTATTAATTAGACATGTAATTTATTCCGCCATGTTTATAACAACCGCCGTTGCTAAGCAACGATTTGGAAAGTTTGTTGTTAGAAAACGAAACGGAAAGTTTGTTGTTCTCTCTATTGAAAATTGAAAATAATTTCATAAATATATTTAATAAATATTCGTATAGTTCAAGCGGGCGTAGCCGCGTTCGGATCCACTAGTATTAAATATAAACATTGATATTTATTCTACAAATACACGATGGCAACAAAAAATACAAAGAAAAAACAAGAAGAAAAGGCCTATTGATTTAAATTATTTATTTTGTCTATCCGTCAATAAATAATGACTTATATTAAACTTTTATTTTTGGTGAAATATTTAAACATTTTCTTTAAATATTATTTTTACAGTTATTTTTTATATATATTACTCAATTTATTGCTGTTGCGCCAAAACTAGATGGCCGGATCTGTCTAAAGTGAAGACTGGGCGAACGCGACGACTTCTGTAAAATAGTATAATCTTCATTTTATTACTTTACTTACAGTACGGTTGACGAGTTGTGGCCGCCCTGAAGTTAGCTGTAGATGGCTGCGCATATTTGATTTTAGGATGATGATGATTTTACTTTTAATTTTTTCTTTCCGAATTTAACAATGTGCGAAAGTTTAGAAAGAAATGATTATTATCAAGCTATAGGTAAAAATCTTGTTCAATTCGAATATCATTGAGTAAAGCTTTTATATGACTTTTGAGCTTTAAATATGATAAATTAGGCATGTTACGTTTGTTCCTTCATTTTTTTGTTCATAGTATAGCTACTATGGTGCCTATACAAATAAAAAAATATGTTTAACACGGAAGAGTTAATTAATATTAATTTATGAAATCTAAAAATTTCAATATGTAATTGTGTGCGTAAATACCGCTATAAAAATTGTCAATTTTAAAAATATTATAACTATTAATTAAATAAGTATAACAAAAAGATATTTTACCTTAGTTTAGCATTTCTACGGCCGGTGGCTACAGCTGTCGCTTGTGCTACAGCTGGACCGTCGTCGTTTTCAGGCTGTAAAAACAATATAAACATTATGTTTTAGCGTCAAATGGAGGCAACATACTATGAAATCCTCGCTCTCGTAACGGGGCAAATCGTGGCTTTGATTTCCGCCACTCAACACGCAATGCCTCGAAAATTTGGCGAATAGTGGAAAATGGAAGAATCTTAATCTGAATGGAGTGTCTTAACACTAAGTTCCCAGGTTTCCTCTGCCACCACTTCCTTCACTTTGGATACATAGTATTGACTACTGAAAGAAAGTAACGAGGTGTTATGTTCTCTCTACTGCTATCCCGCTGGGCATAGAGCATGAAGCTATAAAACAAATATTTACTTCTTCAGGAGCCTCAGTGGTGGTGGTCTCTGGAATGGCTTGCACTTTAGGTATGGGTGCCCCGTATCGTGTGAATACACGAGGTTGTGTTCTGAAATAGAATAATTTATATTATTAGTTTTACATTTCAGGATGATATATATAAAAATATACATATATACGTAAGTTCTCGCGTTTTATTAGACAAACTGTGGTGTTATGTTATATCACTTAATATTATATAAAAAAAAATAAGAACCGACGTATAATTTTAAAATTGAAGAAAAAGTTAGAAATGAGTATATTTTTCTACCTATTCTGAAGAAATAAAAAAAACATAGTTTCAGTTACCTCGCACCAAATGCTGTAGCCACTACCGTAGCCTTAGATCCTTCATCGTCCTTTTCTAAATCTTCTTGTTCATTTCCTTCTAAGTCATTCCCTTGATCAATTTCTAAGCCACTTTGCAAAGCGTTTTGATCTTGATACACCTGGGCTTGAGATTGACCATACTGAACCAGTGGTTGATACAATTGATTTTGGTTGATCAAGCCTGGTTGCGCCAAGAATAATTGTTGCTCATTCTGATATTGGTTGGCCGGTTGATAGAATTGAGGTTGATAGTTTTGGTATACAACTTGTTGGTCGTTTTGTTCTATTTGTTCCACGTCTTTTGATTGGGGAAATTGGTTTGGTTGTTGGGGAAATTGGTTTGGTTGTTGGGGAAACTGATTAGGTTGTTGAGGAAATTGGTTTGGTTGTTGGGGAAAGTGATTAGGTTGTTGAGGAAATTGGTTTGGTTGTTGGGGAAATTGAGCTGGTTGTTGAAATTGGCCTGGTTGGAGGGAAAATTGGTTTGGTTGTTGGCCAAATTGATCTGGTTGTTGCGGAAATTGAGACGGTTGCGGTTGTAATTGGTTAACCACTTGTGGTTGGACGACAACTGATTGTGGTTGAACCGGAGGGAATGCTTGGACTTGTGGTTGAATTGGTTGATACTGACTTATTATCGGTTGGTATTGGTTTAAAGGTTCTTGTACCAAAGCTGGTTGATCCTGTACGATGATAGGATTTTGAGCAAAACCTTGATTTTGTAATTGTTGTTGTCGAGATAGAAGTTCTCTTTGAGCTAAAACTGATGGTAAAGCAGATAAGTGCGCTGGTCCGTCAAACCCTTGTATTGCACCTGGTTGATAATAGATAGCAGCCTTAAGTTGCCCAAATTGATCCAAAGGAATAAATTGAGATTGTAAATTTAATTGAGACAATGGATTCAATAAAAGCTCTGGACGGAACTCTTGCACATTTTGCTTGGAAACTTCCACTGAAACCTTTTCATTTTGATCTTTAGGGTTTTCTAAAGTTTCACCCTCATTAAGATCAGATTCAGTTGTAGGTTCTGGTTGAGGTGTTTTAAATTCAGGTTTCTGTGTAGTTGTAGATGCAGTTGTGGTGGTCGATGTTTGTGAAGCGAATAGTATTGGTGGTTGTTGGTTTGGTAGGCCATTTGAAGGATTATTAGCGCGTGCTGCATCGAATTGTCTTTGTCTTTCGAATTGACGTGCTTTTTCTAGTTGTTGTTGGTACTGTAACAAGATAATTTCAAATAAGTATATATGTATGTATGTCAAGTTCTGTATATTTTTTAATATAGCTATTATTTATGTAATGAATGACTCCAAAAACCCTTAAACATATTCAGAGTCATAAAAAATATAACTTAACACATTTTTAATCAAATATAAAATTATAGTACAAATTAGAAAGAAACCTATATAAAAGAAATTCATACATGTTAAAAATACAAACCTGCGCCTGTTGAAAGCTTGGGTTAAGCTTATTAATATCAGCATTAATACTAGGTCCATTGTAAAGTTGACCATTAATGGGTGACACTTCAAATATGGGCTGTTGTTCCACCACCGGGAGACCTTGGACTGATACGTCTACACTATCATCGAAATTTGGAGGAAGAGGTCTTCTAGGATCCACTGGAGGAAGATACTGCTGGTTTTGTGGTGGCTGATCGAAGAAATTTAATAAATGCTTATAATGTTATTTTTTTGTGTTGTACAATAGTGGCCCTCGCATGGCTTCGCCTACTTGAACTATACGAAAGTTTATTTAAGTGTATTAAAAAAATATTAATTGTTTTAGTATGGTTATCTATACTATTATGCATTAAATTACTCGTAACTTATGTAGATTATGCACAACAACGTCTTAGTATTTAACAGATTTGCATTGGGCTATTAAAATTAATAATACTTATTTATGTTACATTCCTTATCATCATTTTCTCTGTTTAATTATATTAACTTAATTGCAATTGTTTTCTACATTTTTATACTATACTCAGTATCTATTTACACTTACCTGTCTTTGTGGCAAATCGAAAGAAGGTCCGTTAGGCCTCCAACCACTCGGTGGGTACGGCGCGGGGGGCTCTGTCACTACCCCGCTCAACAATATCGATGCGACCACTAAAAGTTCCTGTAATATTATAATTATAACTTAAACGTTTTCTTTATTGAACATATTTTTTTTATTAATTGTAATTAATTAAAAATATTCTAGGTTATGCATTTTTTTATTGAAAATTATTTATTAATTTTCATATCTATTACAGATTAAAAATAATTAAT
>JAEBDU010013271.1:0-20327 GCA_016802625.1 Heliconius numata | reverse complement strand
AGTAAATTATATTACACAGAATTCAAGAAAAAAGGTTTACACACGTACGATAATAAGAAATCGAAAAATATTCCAGAATTGTCTAAGTATCAAATAGATGATTTTATTATAGACAAACATGGAGATATATATTTTATGAGCAATTATGCGATATATTTACTTAAAAATGGCGCCAAAAAAGTGACATTGTTCGAAGATGAAATATATTTTTTAACTACAGATAATATGAGAAATGCCTACTTCATTCAGCCTTATACACGAGGCGTATATAAAATTAATTATCAAAATGGCAAATTATCCGAAGTTGGTGCATTTGGTAAGGGATCGGCATTCAAATTAGTTTTTGACAGCGACAATCATATAATTTATTATGATGGGGATAATATAAAATTGTTTTATTTGTCGCCTACGTCGAATAAATGTAGCGTTACGACACGAGGTACCGGCAAACATCGTAAAATGTTTGTAGCAAGGTCCCGGAATTACAAAAGCTATAAAACGACCGCGAAATATAACCAAAATGTTACAAAAATAATATAACATTTGTAATTTTCGTATATTTTTTATGTAACAATAATTTTAGGTTATGAGTATAATCATGAAAAACAAAAAATGTGTTAGAAGACTTTCTATGGGTTTTCTTTATTCGTGGAAGTCCTCAATTTTATTATAGATAAATCTACGCCAACCTTAATTTTATTTGCCTCTTAAGTATTGTAATATAAATCTTATATCTATATGAAATTGGTGAAATAAAATTTCGCTATAATATAAAATGTATTTTATTCAAAATAGTAACAACCGTATACATATGGTTATGTTAAATATTTTATAAAATTATGAAAACGTTAAATCACTTAACAAATGTTAACATAAGCAATCAAATAATCATTTTCAACTTTTATATATTAATGCAGGGGTTCCCAACCTGTGCGCCGCGGCGCCCTAGTGCGCCGTAGAAAGTAAATAGGGGCGCCGTGAGTTGGTTCCTAAATCTGAAATCGGAAATCTCGAAATGCGGTTGCACTGGGCATCAAGTTTTTTTTTTTAGAACTCATCGTCGACGATTCCTTTTTTTTTTTTAGAACTCATTTTTTTAGAAGTCATCGTCGACGATTACGTTTTTTTTTTTTTAGAACTCATCAACAGGAAAGGGGCATCAAATCCCCCAAGCCGCACCGGGCAGCAAATACCCTAGCTACGCCACTGATCTATTTCTTTCGACTGTTTTTTTTTTAATAGCGAACTAGCTTGGGTAGGGCGCCGTCAAAAAATACCAAGCTTGTAACTGCGCCGCGAGCTGATAAAGGTTGGGAACCCCTGTATTAATGAATAGTAAATAAATGAATTATTTAAACCAATTAATTAATATGAGACAAAATGTTTATAACAATGACTACTTTATCAATTTCTCTTAACATAATTTCAATAATATCAATATTATAGATTTAAAATAAATTTGGCATAACTTTTTGGAATAATTAATTTACAATCAGTTCTCAAAAAACTTCTAGTCAAATATCACAATAAAAAGTAAATGACATGCAACGATTCAATATAATTTACCAATAATAATTATATTTATTTGGTTTTGAATTCAGTCTCAAAATATATTACAAAAAATAACATTTTATAACATATATCATTAAAAAAATAAAAGTATAATTGCTGTATTCTAATTATTTCTATATAACAAATATGTATACGAATATATTAATTTTATTTTGTTTATAGTATTTATATATCAATTAAACATTTTTTTTCATATACGTATTAAACAAACAGTCGATAAACTTTTTTTATTATGTGTATTATAAAAAAATATTATATGCCTTTTTTTATAAGCCTTTGCCATATAAAAGACCCAAACATTTATAAAGATAGCATTAAAGTTATTTTTAATGTATAATATTCATTTAATATGAGAAAATATACTAATAACTATACTTTACTTTGCTTACATCGCCTCTCAGCCCATATTGTATGTATAGGAGTTAAAGAAGAATGCTTAAAATTTTCCTTCCACGGTTTAAGACGTTGGTTCTGTCTGAAAAATTGAAAATATTTATATCTTCATTAATTTTGTTTCAACTTTTGTGGCCTACACTGTAACCCGCATATAGGAATGTAGGCAGAAGGAACCTAGTGTTAAGACACGCCATTCAAAACGCACCGCTCAATTTTCGAGACATTGTGTGTTAAGTGGGAACTCAACCCCACGCTTTGTCTTTTTAAATGAAAATATTAAATAATTCATTCCGTGAGTGGCTATGGAACTCAGAACCATAGCATTTACAATCACGTTCTTTGCCTCTGTATAAAAATATATTAAAAATAAATAAAATACGTACATTGCATTCCAAATCATCGCGTTTCTTGTTTGCCATTGTCTCGGCATTATATTCATTCTCCAAATCGAATAACTGCAAAATAGTGAAAGTTTGGATTAAATCGTCATCATAATGTGAAATTTCATTGAAGTTAAGTATTATAAAAAAATCATAGTTACATTATAGCTAATAATTATACTTATAAATATATTTTTTTAACTTTATTGTTTCGTTTTTTTCTCAATAAATAAAAACTAATGGTAATATGGGAAATATTGCAGTTCACTACCACCTATTTGAATATAATAGGAAAATAAATGCGACATAATATATATGTACTATATAAAAAATATACTTTTATGTGGAGGTATTTTATTGGATGCTGTTCACAGCATAATTTAGATGAATTTCCATTTCATTCATTTAGGCTGAAGTTAGGTTAGGTAGTTATGTTTTCACATTGTTCACTCGGAAAAAAAAATTACAAGTCAAGATAATCAGCCACGACTAGTCGACCGTACTGTATTTATAATAATATACTTTATATATAAAATCAAAATACAGAATACAAAATATAAGAAATTATATAATATTATAAAATTAGATAAAATTATATATAAACTGACCTTTAGAATATCTTTATTGGACAAATGATCACTCGGTCCAGTTTGTGTGAAATGGCGGAGGAGCTTCCCCCCCTTTTCAACCAATAGTAACCCACCGGTTTGGACCCAATCCCCTTTTAAATCACCACCTAAGCCTATATAAGAAATACTAACTAATTAGCTACATACGTACATACTAAGAGATATTCTAATATAAATGAATGATATATTCGAGTTACTACTATATATTACGACTTTATCTGATAAATATATTAAAATACCGTTTAAATAGAACATAATATGTACAAAAGAAAATATATCTTTTGTATTTTATAAAAAAAATGTTCACTTATAAGACTGTATCCACCGAATATTACTCACCAATCTACACTAAGATTTACTACTGCATTACGCCAAAAAAAACAAAATCTACTAAAGTCCCCAAAATTTTTAATTCTAATAATATACAAATACTGTACTTTATATATTAAAAACAATCAATAATATAAAACCTTAGCAATACGTAAATTGTGCAATCGCTCTGAAGGCGCTAACTGTACGTAATGACACAAAAGCTTCCCGCCAATTTCCAAAATTAGAGCGCCGCCATTTTGTAAACCATCGCCAATTATGTCACTATTTAAGCCTATGCACAGGGGAATTTATGCAAGCACTATTTCGTTTTAATAAGTAAATATCTTTATACATCCCCATTATTCAAAGAGGTAAAGTTTCACGCTGTATACCGCACACGGCAGAGTAGGCAGAGGGAACCTAGTGTTAAGACACTTCATTCGCCGAATTCTAGAGGCATTGCGTACTCAACGCCTCATTTGCCTCAACACAAGAGCGAAGAAATAGAAATATAAATTTTATTTATAAATTTAGCGTGATGCTAAACAATCTCCCTAATTTAAGATTCAAGCATAGAAAACTAAAAATAGTATATACCTACTTATATTACATAAGAGAAATAAACATATTGTTACATTGCTCCTTTCTCAATTTTTCATTTATTTTAGGAGAATTGTTAATCATGTGACGAAACTCTAAGTTACGCTTTTTTTAACCACACCGATAAAACTATTAAACATATTTTTAAGAAAGAGAAGAAAAAGAGCAGAAATCGAACCCACCACTATGGTATACAATCAGGCAGTCTTCGACTACAAATATTCTAGCCAATAATAAAGCTAGAAAATCTACTTTGTACAATAATTCAACTCACCCATGCTTCGTCCTTTGGAAATAGCTTCTCTCGATTGCTTCCAAAATAGTGATGTTATTATAGAGACCACGTTAAAACGTTTAAAACCTAACGCTTGGTATGTGGATCTATCTTCGACGTAATATAGATCTGAAATAAAAAAAATAAAAAAATAAAAATGTCACCCTTAGTTTTTATTTTCTTTTTTTAAAGATTCTCAATTGTAACTTAAGGATATATTGTTTACTTGCGAGTGGTTTTCTAGTTTCTGTTCTTTATGGAGACAGTAATTTCTGGAATTTGGGAACCAATACCACACTTTGTTTAATCATATCAGGAAAACAAAATATCTTTAAATTAACCTACACATATTCTTGGAGATAATAGATACTTTACTTTACTTTTGATATTATAAATAAAAATATATATATTATCTTTTGGCTATAATATGAAATTAAGTTTAAACAAGTGAAGCCGCGTTTGTATCTCTAGCAATATAATAAAATGTACATATTATTACCACATGATGTGTTAGTATACTCTACTTGTAAGCAATATTCAACACAATCTTTATAATATACTCTTTGAATGAATCACGTACTATAATTATACATAAATTAACGAGATAAATATAAATTTCATTTACCTACTTTACGTTATATTTTCATATTGTTGTTTAAAAAACCTGTCTTTCTGTAGATTTCCAGAGATTCGGCAAAAAGTAGGGAACGGAGTGCCTTAACACTAGGTTCGCTCTGCCTACACTGCTTTGTGCGGAATACAGCGTAAAGCTGATTTTATTTAAAATTAAAGAAACTCGTGAATATGAAGAAAAAAATACAAATAAGGACGACTCTAATTACTGGCTGGCACCTTTATGGGCTGTCAACGGCGACCGAAGGAGGAAGATCGCTAACGTCACTCTGCCCGATGAATTCTTTAGAACCGGATATTGTTATTCGACTGCTAGATTATTCCCTTTGGTTGTTTAATAATTATTTGAAGCCTTATTATAATTCATTACCTTTCCCAATATAAACCTTTATTTAATATTTCCAATAGTTTCTTACATTATATACATTTAAATTGCAGTCTGACCAGCTTTGATCGAAGCTGACCAGTTTCAAGAAAATGTCAACACTTCATCAACCTCGAAAAAACAATAAATGTCTACTGTTAAAATACAAAATATGTTTCATTATAATTTTTTACTTTATTTAAAAAGTTAAATATCATCGAGTATCTATTTATATCTTATATCTATTTATATCTTACATCTATTTATATCTTAAATTCGACACTCGATAACGTTTTAAAAACTTTCTTAAATAAAACAATCAACAATAATATAATAAATGATATACTGAAATAATACACGGTCTATACTAAACAGACAGAAACGATAAAGCAATTGAAAGATTTTTCAACTGCGCTAGTATTAAATATTCTAACTCTATCAACCGCACTCAGAGCTGTTGATTAGCGTTAAATCGTCGTTAAACCAGTTAACTAACAATAGAGATCTCCAAGTCTTTGTGACCATGAAGTATGAATCATTTACCATAAATATTAAGAAAGTAAATAAACTTATCATATTATTAAATGCAACAAAGTTATGTTTTTACAGCGAATGCATTGTGAGTAATACGATTCTACTTTATATGTCTACTAGCACCCGCTAGCGGCTCCGCCCGCTTGAACTACTCAATTATTTATCGTGATCACTTAAGTCATATAAATAACGTCCGTACAAAACTTGAGACTTAGCATTTGTAGTAACGAAGTTTCGTACAAATTATCAACTTCAAAATCAACCCCTTAGGAGTTTAATATTGTAAACTAAATTTGAGACTCCCGGAACTTGTAATAACGAAATTTCATATAAACTATTAACCTCAAAAACACACATTTAAAGGTTGAATTTAGCAAGATCATAATCTTAATAAGCACCTACGTCCTATAAATAACCTCCGTGCAAAATTTGAAACTCCTAACTCAGGTAGTTTTTGAGATTTCGTGATGAGTGAATGAGTGACCTTACGATTTTATATATATAATACAGATTTCCTGCCCCAATGCAAATTAAGGTAATATTTAGAAAAAAAAACGTTAGAAAACAACGACCAATTAATGAACATTGAATATATTATAACCAAGTTTTAAACGTGACTTTTTAGACAAGTGATATTATTTAAATATCTATACCATTTGCAACACTATTTTGATATTCTTTGTTTAGTTAAAATTCATTTCTCTCTTATTATAAGAGGAGAATAAACTCTTAAAGGGAGAATAAATTTAAAGCTCTACTCAACATTGTTATTTTTTTTTTAATTAAACTCTTTATGAGTTCTAATAGAAACAAATATGCCAACAACTGCATCATCTTTTCATACTAAAAAAAAATTTTTTTATATTACAATTAAAATAAAAGCTACAATATTAGTTTCTATATATTGCAATTAAAGAAAAAATATATTATATTCGTAAAATTACAGGACGCGAACCCGTTAACTACGTCTCAATAAACAAAGTCTATATAAAATATTGCGCCACATTGCTCGTTCCTATTTCTAACGCGTTTGTTACATAATAAACTCGGTCTATTAGTCATAGAAGGAAAAACGTTTTTCCACTTGGAATGTTAAATTAACTAACAACAATGATTCTAGAAATATGTACTAAGCCGTCGTGGCACGGCGACTGTAAACGCGCCGGTTGTGTGTTCGATTTCCGATCGGGGAATGTATAATTAAAAATAATATTTTTATAAAACGTATAAATATCCAAACGATCTGACCATTTATCTTATAAAATTACTCTGAAATACTTAAACGCTTGTTTCAACTTTGTAACAGACTTTGACAAAATTTCCGAAAGATAAAGATAATTACTATATAAAGATTTCCATTTGACACAAATTTTGTTCCTCACTAAAGAAAATTTAAACGCAGCAGGACTCGAGACTGTTTATATGAGACTATGAGACTGTTTAGGTATATAAGTTTAAGAATATTTATAAATCGTATTTAAATCCTTACCGCCATCGAAGAACTTCCCATCAATAAAATCTTTGGAACCGACTTCTTCAACACCAACGCCCACGAGCCTTATGTTATTCTTCTTAAGAACTGGAGCAATTTCACTTAACTGGAATTAATTATCAATTGTCACGTTCATAGTCTTGGTTATAGAAAGAGAAAATAGTGGTACTTCTCTGACAAGATAGAAAACTACATAGTTTTCCAATATAATTGCTTTTTGGAAAGTACTTAAGTCTGGATGAAATTGAAAACATTGCATACTTTAAAATCTTCTTAACCAGGATTTCATTTAAAAGATTATCGCCATCATAGAGACATGATATGGTAGACTGTAAATTCGCTAAAATAGATAAAAATTAAGTCGAATTTACTAAAACATATATGTACTTATATGGAGCAGATCTTACCTCTTTTGCCCACAATCTACAGAACATGCACCCCCAACGGCGGAAGAATACGACTGCTACATTCTGTTCTTGCCAAAAACTCTTTAGCTCTACAGCCTGTAAACGAAATATAACGTTAGTCGTCTATCGGGATAATATATTATTATTATATTTGTATAAAAATAGAAAAGAAAGTGGCATACACGCTGCTGTATACTTAATTACCTAGATATTATTTCACAAACTAAGCCCAACCCAGTGAAAGTGGGGAACGGAAGTGTCTTAATGGAACGGAGTATCATAAAACTAGGTTCTCTCTGCCTATGCTGCTACGTACAGGGTACAGTGTGAAGCTAAAAAAATTTAAAGAGTAAGAAAAAGTAGCGTTTGTAATAGACATTAGCCTTTAGGCATTAACCTAATTATCGGAACATAGCGCATGCAATTTTTATATTTAAAAACAATCCTAATTAAAACTAATAGTAATTTTACAAAATAATTTTCAGATTACATTTTCATATTTATTACAGTTTCATAAAAACAAATAGTGTAATAAATTATTCATTTTCCTATTAGTCATTGTAAATATTTCTTAATATTATACAGTTATTGTAGAATTAATATCAACATTATAGAGAGAAAACCTAATGTTAAGACATTCGTTCTCTGCTTTTTGATAGTCAGAGTCAGTTTTATATTAGATATTGTTGTTCCACTGCTACATAAAGTCTTACTTAATTTTTATAATATTTCATAATTATTTATAGTTATTATTTATGTCATATATAAAGTCAAAGTTTGTTATATAGATTTAAATTTAGGTACTTATTTGCTTTGTTAAATAATAAAGGGAATTTAAGTGGGTAAGTTGAAATTATATATGACAAGTTAGTTTGTGTCAGGCTACCTAGTCAATACAATACTTATTCAATGAACTCCGTGTTTTATTTACGTTACATATATAATAATTTATAAGCAAATTAATTGTGTCAATGATATACAAAATATTTTTAGCTTCACAATGTATCCCACTCACAGCATGGTAGGCAATGGTTTATATGAAAAATAAATATAATTAAAATAAAAGTAATCAAAATAAGGTACTTTAATTTATACAAAAAATAAATACAAATCAAATTTAATATCATATTACAAAAAAAAAATATTTTTATAAAATTATCTAGAAGTTTCCTTTACTATTTTTGTTCATAATAGTAAACTCATATACCTATGATAATATTATGATAAAGCAGTATCAATATCTGATATGACCTAATATTACATTGGCTGTTATCTCATTGTCAAAAAAATATTGTTATTTCTTATGGATTATCAATAATCAAATAAATAAAATCTAATAATACTTTTTAATTACATCTTATTGTAAATGTAATGTATTGTAAGTTTGGTCCCCACATGTGACAATTACCTTATTTAATTTCCCCCATTAATACAAAATGTGGCATCAAGCTCATGACAAGGGCAAAAGGAGAGAATGATGTGTCTTAACACTGTTTTCATTTCCACATTTTTTTTTGCATAAGGCAGAGTAGAATAAGAGCTACCCTACTATATGCAGAAAAAATGTGAAGATAAATTAACAATAATAAAAACTTATTTGGTAATTGTGATTAAAAGTTAACATTGATTATAAAATGTTTAAATTTATTTATTATATAAACTAAGAATAAAAAAATATAAAACAAAGTATTTTATCATACAGTAACAATATACATTATACAGATGGTATTTATAGAAGAATAAGTAATGAAGTATTATTGCAATTGCAATCTATAGTTAGTACATTGAACTATGTTACAATTACTTCTCGCTTATTTAAACTTCAAGCTTCATAGGTTTATAGGTCATCATATAGATATTATTTCGCAATAAAATAACGCGATTACACTACGGGGTTATTTTCACTTCTTTATTTATTAATTTACATTATTTATTATTTATATACTTTTCCTTTGTTTAATACTGAATGAATAATAAAAAGTATTACAATAAATTATTTGTATATTTTATATTTACCTCACCACTAGGAATGCTTTTTACTTTATGAGAACCAAGTGCAGATAAATCCAGCGTCATTCTATTTATTTTAGCAGCCAAATTTTTTGCCAATAATTTATTAATATAATGAAGTTTCTAGCGAATAACGTCTTATATCGCGCACCGTTCAAGATACAATAATTTTTCTTATTTATATATAACTGTCACAAGCTGTGAAAAACCGGTTGCGGAAAAAGCAAAACAAACTTTTTTGATAGTGACATATGCATGACGTTTAAAGGAAAATTTTAAGTGAAATTATTATACTAAGTAAAGTGATTTTCAATATATTATTAATCAATTGTTGATAAAATAATAAGTATTTAGAAATTTGTATAGAAAATTAAAGTGTTAAATAACTGCGCTATACAGAACGTACATAGATTTGGTTGCTGATAAGCAGATGGCAGCACAGCCAAAGAAGTAATTTAAAAGTGCTCACAATGAAATTATTTTATTTTTAATTAAATTAAACTTTAAAACGTTCATCTTTTACTGAGTTTTGTATCTAACAAGCATTGTTATATATATGTGGTTGCTTTTTTCCGAATTATCTTTTTTTAAATAGAAGAGAACTAAGATAAATAATGCTTGACTGCCACTTTCGGAATGCCATAATTAAGAACAGAACAGTAAATATCATGTTATTTTTACATTTAATTCATTTATGTTTATTCAATTTGTTTTTTGTCTTATTTTATTCATTAGTTCATAACTAGATACCGTATCCATAAAGACTTTATTATAATCTATATGTATGTTAAGACATAGACAATATTTAATTTTTCTGCGACAGCCCAAGGTTTTCCAAGCGTTTTTGCTTTTAGTGGTTTCTGTCAACTACCGCGTGTCGTGCCGGTTTTTAGCGTTTACATTTGTAATTCTCGCAGGTAAGTTTATTTAAATAGTACCAAATTAATATTAAAGTGCAACAATTACATTATAAATTAAACAACGCACATAAAACATCATTTTTATTCAGTTATTCTTATGGTTGACCTTGTCGCTTCGATCTTGGAAATTACATCGATTTTTTGTTAACATCCTTTTTCTATGACGCTTGAATATTTTATTGCGTCGTTTATAAGGATTTAAGTATTATTTTAGAAAGACTATACACCTGTTTGTATGAATGATAACAGCAAGAGTTTTTCTTATTTCCTTAGTTGATTATAATAGTTTAGATTCTAGAGCTTTATCATGACTCATTGACCATTATAGTTAACGACAAACAGTATGAGGTAATTGCCAAAGTGCTCTTATTTCTTAATAGGTTTAAATTGCTACTGCTTATGTATTCACAAAATTTAAATTCTAACTTGATTTTTTAATATAAATTCAACTAAGATTTTTTCTATAAGATATTGATGTTTCTTGTTTTTTATGGTTCCCAACAAACATTATAAATACAGTTTTAATTTATAATATCACTTAGATATACATTCGTTAAAGGGAATATTCTATAAGAAAAACTTGATTATTTATATTTTGTACTCATTGATATTGATTGATTTTGAACATTGATTAATAAAAAAAATGTATACGTGTACTCAACAAATGTATACTCAGAAAGATAGATTTGATAAATATTGAGGGTAAAATTAAATATTATTTAGCCCATGTCAATTTTTGCTAACAATTATCACATTGTTCATTTCAAGTTCAAATTAGAATTTTGGCTATGTGCTATGTATAACTTGAACTGTTTTAAAATAGTTACAGATAAATAATCCTATTGAGGTTGTTGTGGTGCAGTGACACAGTATGTGACAATGTGACTATAACACAATGGTTGCGACTTTGATTCCTATTGGGAGAGTGAATTATTTTATTTGCTGTTCTGGCAACAAGATATTCAGTTTTGCGGCAGGATAGTGGTTGAGGAATGTAATGTTAAGACTACTATTACCCAGCTTCTGCCCAATTTTCAAGATTGCATGTGGAGTAATGTAATGCTGCAACCCATTAATTATTTCAGTAAACTGCAATAGATGAATATCTATTAACCTATTTTACGAACTGTAGGTGAAACACTTTGTAAGTGCCGTCAATTAATGTGCCTTAGTCACAAAGTAATTGAATGCATACAATGAAGCACATAATATAAATAGCTTGTTGATGTATTTGTGGATTGATAGTATTTTCATTTATGAACAGTTTTTTTAATTTAACATTTAGAAATCTACATTTACACTAATCAAAATAAAACAAGTCACTGATGCTTGATAAAAAATGGTAGAATGCATGATGTCAATTGATCTCCTAAAAAGCATCCCACACTTTTTTGCAATACAATTTTTTTCTTATTATTCAAAGTGTAATTTTTTGAGCAAAATAGGCAGAATTAAAGAAACACACTAAACATAAACAGAGGGAAATCAGTGTTAAGGCACTCTGTTACCCACTTTCTGCCTGATTTTAGAGACATGTCATGTTGTTTGGTAGAACTCATATCTTTTTACCAGTGTGAGGAAATCAAACCCACAACCGTTGCGTTCACAATTAAAATATGCCATGACCACTATACTTGAGGCTTATTTTCAAATTCACGTTCAAAATTATCACTACTTACACCACAATAATATGTTAATGTGGGTATAATTATAGATATGTTATCTATATTAAAATAAAATACAAAAATAATAAAATTTAAAATTGTAAGGCCGACGAAATAATTATCTATCTACAGAACATTTTTTTACCTACTAGGTACTACCTATATGCGTTTTACATATTATTTAAATTTGAATATCTACTGTGCTTACTATATAAGTGGATAGTTTAAATTGAAATTAAAATTTAATGTATGAATGTTTATATTTATAAATGGTTCTCTTACACTATATTCCATAGAATAACTATACTAATAACTAATGTTATACACATAATTTGAAAGGACATATTTAAAATAATAAGTTATTTATAAGTAAAGAAAAATCGATATGCAATACAATGTCACTTTGAATGGTTCAACATAATTATATTTATAATCAATATCACTCAAATGAACGTTTGTATTACGTCGCGTTGATGCGGTATTACGCTCCTCTTCCCAGTTTTATGGTGTTATGTCGTTTTTTTTCTTATTATCGAAGTACCCACTTTATTCATCTTTTTATTCAAAAACGTAAACAAATGATGATGAACAAAATCATATATACAGAGTGTAACTCGAATATTAAATTTCAAAGGCTTAATTAAGATACCATAACGGTATAATATTAACCACCCCCAAGTGCATTACCTAATTCAAAACCTGTGCTGGGATAGTTTTACAAAATCAACATAACTTTCTCTACAAATATTGTTTTGTAATATTTGACTATAGTTGACTGGCGAAAACTGTAAATACTATAAATACGTAAAGAAATCGATTTAAAGGTAGTCAGTCAATTCTCGTAATCAGAATAACATTTTTTTATTGTCACACATTGTCGAAACATGTTGTCTTTGAGCTAGCACTACCTTCTCTTTGTAATTTCTATTTCGACACGCGGGCGAAGCCGCATGTGAAATATATGTAATATAAAAATTAACAATGATACCACTGTACTCATTTTATCCATTGTCAAACACTACACTATATTAATGATAAACTCGTGGAGTATCATGATAATAATTCCAGTAGAAAACATGGCATGTGTTGTGAATATAATTATTATCATTATTGCCTTTTTATTGGTAAAATACAATGTTGCCTTACCGCAATTGCGATAGGGGGTTGTGGGTGCGATTCCCGTTGGGAGGAACGATTTATTTTTATATCCTCGGTCTATTATATTATTATTATTATATATCCCAGCCGTTTTCGGCCACGGCGACTAGCCGATTAATTATTGAAAATGTAGTGTCTTAACATTAGGTTTCCTCTGCGAACCCCACTATATGCGGGATACCGCATGAAGCTACACATGTATATTTAGATATAAAACATTTTTCAGCTAACTTCAAAATGGCAATTCACATCAAGGACTCCGATGACCTCAAGAACAGGCTTTCCGAGGCCGGTGAGAAGCTGGTCGTGATCGACTTTATGGCGACCTGGTGCGGCCCTTGCAAGATGATCGGTCCCAAGCTAGAGGAACTGGCCAATGAAATGGCGGACTCCATTGTTGTACTTAAGGTATAGTGTTTTTTTTTGTTCATCTTCTGTCTGACAATAGTCCAAGCCTGTAGTGCCACGATCGGCCTTGCCACTAACTTTACTCCATTTTGTATGGTCTTCAGAATCGTGAGTGGTTAGGTTATTGGCTCTCATATCCTGCATTACAACATCTAGCCATCGCTTCTCTGGGCGTGAGAGAGATCCTAAATCTATTAGTATCGCACTTATTTGTTATTAATTGTTAATTAAATATATGCATAATCTTATAAGAATTTAAACATTTGACTATATACAAAAGTTTTAAAAGTTTATAAACCTTTCCAAAAAAAAATGAGCCCTAGTATAACGAAAACAACTAAAATATTTTTTTTGATTTGTTAAGTTTAGTTTCGACATTTATTTGTAAGTTAGAAGATTTGGAATTACAAAAATACACAAATAATATTGGCAAGGGTAGAAGGTCAACGGATATCATTCGTTTGTAACTATTCTGCAGATCTTAGTCGTCTTATTACAATTTGAAACCTTGGCCTCGAATCAAAGTTGGAGAAAAAATATGTTTGAGTCACAACTTTAGCATTAATCATTTGGAATTTGTATAATAATAAGTATAGATAAGTATAGATTTCTTATATTCATAGGCTGTAAGATTCCTTGGATTGGCATTGTGACGTCATCGTTGCAATTGGGAATGGTGCAGCGATTAACGGAATGACTGTTTCATCTAATTATTTTACCTACTTACCTTATTTGATATTGGAAGACCTTTTATATATTTTATAAGAAATATCTTTTTCTTTTGCGTTATTATTTAGTTATCCGTAGTGCGCTTTATTGCTACCTAAAGAAGAAAACTTGAATTGGAGCTTATTTTTAACAATTTGCATAACTTAGTTTGTATAGTTGTTACTAAATATTATGGTTAAATGATAAATCATCGCAATAAAAATAAGACTGAAAATATTCACTGCCACAAAATTCAAAGAAATATTTACTTACCAATTATTGGACTTTTTCCAAATGTGCAGAAATCTGTCAATTTTATCTATTTCTAGGCCAGAGATCAGAATGTGATTCGTTCTTTATTACTAGAATACGGTCTCCTTTTATACGATACATACAGTCAAATATTAGACATATTTATATATACATATAGTTTGAACCGTAGTGGCGCGGCACAGAGCCACAAGCGTGAAGCTGTAGACACGACGTTTGAGGGTTCGATTCCAAAGCAAAGCGCGGCGTTGAGTTCCGTTACTCAAACCGCAATGCCTCGACAATTCGGTAAAAAGTGGGAAATAAAGTTCCCAAGGTTCCCAAGCTCCCTCTGTATACCCTGCTGTGTTCCGGGTACAATACAATAAGGGCCTAGTTATTTTGAAGGAACTATCTTATATACATTTTCCCCTGTTGACACTTAACGTCAATAATTATCTCAACTAATATAGTGCTTTAAATTCTATTGGTGCTAGATACCCTAAGCCTAAGGTATCTACTCTAGGTGAACGTTGTCAAGACTCGAAATACTATTTTTAGAGTTAACCGAATATATCTAAATAATTATATACCTACATCTTGCATTAATAAGACTGGGTTTTCTACCTGCGTCTTAAAGTCATTCAAAAATATGCACACCGATACACGATTTGTATAATTTTCATTTTTAAAACCTGCATTTTTAAAATGAATCTAAATTTAGAATATGACTATATGCCCAAATACTTTTATATGGGCAATATAAAAATATTTGGGCATATAATGCATATGCGGAATACATCTAAGATTTTTTCACATTTCTTCACCATTTCTCGGGTTAGGTCTTTATTATGAACCCCCGACTAAGATAGACGGTGATGTAAGTTTAACGTATGTATATGTATGTTTGTATCTGTGGCATCGCAACTCCTAAACTAGATAAATTGATTTTTTTATTGCTTCAAATGTGGCTTTATTAACAATATTCTTAATTTCTTGGCCACAATTCTTAAAATTATATTCAGATATTTAAAGATTATCACCTCTATTCTAGGTAGTCCTTTCTGTCAGCGATATTTAATTACTTTAAGGTGCAATATCTACATTGTGAGAAATAACGTGATTGAATTATCACATCATGTATGAATGAAACTGTTAATTCATGGGTACCGTACTATTGTTCATTTGTTCAACATATAAATTGCCTTTAGTAAAACTATTTTGTTCAATCAAAAACGACTAACAGATCGTGGGAATGTGGACGTGATACGTTTTGGGTTCGATTTCCACTTAAGATTGTTTAATATTTTCATTTCCTCGCTCTCGTAACGGAGAATAGCGCGTCGTTGATTTCCGTTAGTCAACACGCAATGCCTGAAGTATTCGGCGGAAAATAGGATACGAAAGTGTTTTAATGGGAACGGAATGTCTTAAAAGTGTGTGTGGGATATGATAAAAATTAAACTCAAAAATTACCAAATTTAAGTTAATTCAATAAAACGTACTGTAAATTAGTACCAATACGTAAAGTCCTTACAAGTTACCTACAATTTGTTATGCGTAGTACTACAGTGTATGTAATCTGACACTCGAGTGCACTTGCTATCTACGTTATAATGAACACTTAAAGAAGTGAATCATTGGCGGGGCTCACTCAGATTTGGTCATCGTTTAGTTATTGATTGAAACTGTATTGAATATTTTAAAATCGATGATTTTGTTTTTAAAAATATAATTTTAATGCTTTATAATTAATTTATTTTAATGTTAGCTTAAAAGCTTTATATGGTTTTTAATAAAACACTTCTATAAATTGTCTATGTCTAGTTGATACTTTCGGTAGCAGGGACACAAGTGTGTTACTGTAAACTTGACTGGTTGTCGGAATTGCGCGAAAGTGGGAAACGTAAGTGTTTTAATAAGAATAGAGAGTCTTAACACTAACTTCCTACATTCCCCCTGCCTACCCTGCTGTGCAGGACATTTATATTTAGTCTAGAAGTCTAAAAACTCATAAATTTAGGAAAAAAAAGATTCATTTAGACATAATTTATCCCACAATCTAGGATTGTAAATAAGAAATGAATCAGAAGTGTCTAACGCTTAAGTCACGTGACGACTTCCGTCTTGCGTTCCGCCTCCTGAAGGCCGCTGTCATATGATCTCACGTGTACTATGCTTATAGCTACATATATAGCTTAATTTGTTTACTAACTTTTAATTTGTTATTTTATTTATGTGGGTATTAAAATTAAAGAGAAATATGTATATGAAAATTATTTAAAAAACACAATTAATTCACACTCACTAATATTTTCATTTCTTCGCTCTGGTGTCGAAGCAAAACCCATTGAACCTACAACCATCACATATACTGTTTAAAATATTATAAAACGATAGCGTCAATTATATAGCAACCTTACGGTTTATATGCATCCAATACGCGAAGGAACTCATTAGTTTCTTATCAGTTAAATACTTGTTGTTCTAAGATTAAGCGAAAAATAAGGAAACAGAAAATGTAGTTATGTGAATAAAATAATTTACATAATATGTAAATCTATATAATAATAGTTTTAGAATAACTTTATTGCTCACTTTCTACGACAAATGAAAATATTGAATATTAAATTTCCTCAGATGAGAATCGAACTCACTGTCGCGTTACATTTGACTGGCCTTCAATATTGATTAAAATTGATTAAAATATTTTATTTAATATATTTTGTTTTAATTGTTTTTTTATTTCATTTTTTTTTTTCAGGTCGACGTAGACGAGTGCGAGGACATCGCCACCGAGTACAACGTAAGCGCGATGCCAACGTTCGTCTTCGTGAAAAGTTCTAAGAAACTTGAAGAGTTCTCCGGAGCCAACTACGACAAACTAAAGAACACCGTGTTGAAACTAAAGTAAAAAATAAACAATGTATATGTAACAGATGAGGCAAAGGAAATAACTTGCTTTACGTGTATTTTCATATATTATTCATAAAAAAATGTATTTATAATATATAAAGCATAATAAAAGGAGCGTAAATGATTATTTGAATCTCGTTTTCTACTCTAATTTCTCTTAAAATGGATTTTCTTGACACCATTGGGCTTTGATTGTATGGCGGTTAGTGCGGGTTCGATTTCGATTTTTTTTATTTATATATGAAATGTTGGCAAGGGGCAATCGAATATTTTTATATAATGGCCGTAAAGTGTCTTAAATAATATGTATTTTAGTAACACGTAGCGGATGCACAAGTACTGGCCTACTGCCTCACTGTTTCACTTTTCCCATTCATATTATTACTATGTATGTTACAAAGTATTGTTGCTTCAATAAAATGTATTATTTAAATTGTTTTTTTTTTCCTTTTTTATTTTGTTGATGTTTTTTTTAGTATAGAAATGTGAACGTGACAATGTAGAGATGGGCGTTATCGTTTTTTTCCGCTAACGGTTATGAAACCGATATATGGTTTTCGTATCGATATCAAAAACGGTTTTCAGATATCGTTTTTTTTTCGACTTGTCAATAAACGCAATCATAAGTATAAAATTATAATATAATAATAAATATATTTAATTAGTATTACATAAAAAATGCTTTATAAACTATAAACATAAGTTAAAAAAACAATATTTAGCAATTAAATTGAAATAATGTTAAAATACAAAATCATATTTTAAATCCAAATTTCTACCTTATTCATTTATTTAGAAGTTCGATTTCATAACGAAGAAATAGTAACTAACTAAGAAAACCGCCAAAACATGAATCTGCTAGTTAGTTAGCTATCGGATATTCGCTTCATTTCTTTTACACCCGTGAAGAATATACCGATAGAAAGAGAGGTAGCGAATATCAGTTTATTAGATATTCGCCTTATCTCATTTACGCCCGTTCGGAATGCATTAGTTAGAAAGAGAGGAAGTTAGTTTCGATATAAAACCGTTTGACGTTTCAGAAGTTTTGCGTTATTACTTATTACGTTTTTGTTTAGATCACAGATATGTTGAGTTTTAAGTTTCTGTAAAAACGGTTTTCTAAAAACATATGTCGATACGGTATATTTTCCTTGACATATCGGTTTTAAGTTACGTTTTGATATATCGAACTCATCCCTATGACAATGAGATCTTTATAGGTTTTTAGGTGTCACTTGTAAATAAGTCAAGACAGTAGAAATTCAATATTCATTGGTTGGACTCAATCTCCTCATTTTGCTTACCAGAGCAGGGAAATGAAATTAATGTAAATGTACCTTTAAAGAGAGTCGTATCTCCATCCACCTTATAGACAAGGCTGGAGCTGCTCTTGTGTTACACGGGGTCGTGTCACGGTCGATTACTTAACATCAGGTGACCCCCTACGTTTATATAATTTTTTTTTGAGGAAAAAGGACAAGGCAAACGAGCGTTCGGGTCACCTGATGATGATCACTGCCGCCCTCGACCCCGTGCAGCACCAGAGGAGGTACAGGTGCTACATATGCCTTGTCTTTTCCATATTAAAAAAAATATTTGTCCAAATGGAGTCCGACCGAACCTACAACCATCGCGCTTGTAGTCCCACTTTATGCCAACAGCTTTAATTGAAGGTAAATAGCACAAAAACATCAACATTGGTAATTTTTTTTAATTAATAAGTTAAACCAAAAAAATATAATCATAGATTAACATAAATCTATAACCAAGATGACACATTGAGGAATGACTGTAAGATGTAAGAATTATTTTTACAGAAATGATACAATTTTCTTCGAACAAATATTGTTGTGTCATTTATATTCTTATTTTAGTGCATAAATTATTTATATTAGGATTTACAATTGCGCCTATTCAATATAGTATAGCAATACCTATTTATATTACATAAGTAATATACAATTGTGGCGCAGGGGCACAAACATGCGACTGAATACGCTACAGGTTGTGGGTTCGATTACCACTCGAGGAAATGTAATATTTAATACTTTCAAATCTCGGTCTGGCCTTGAATTCCGCCACTCAACACTAGGCTCCCTCTGTGTGCAGGATACAGCGTGAAGCTGTTTTTTTTTTAATTGTTATCAATTCCATTACAAATGTTCCATGTTTTTTATGAAGCAATATATTTTTATACTTCCTTTATTTTAAGTCTTGTTCTAAAGTTATGTTTTACCTCTATTAAAATATATCAAAATTTTCCTGTTTTTTTGGGCAGTAAGTGGTAATTTTAGAGTAGCTTTTCGTTTCTTCAAACGAACACAATATGTTCGGACGTAATCTATCTATATATATAAAATCGAAAGGTCACTCACTCATCACGAAATCTCAGAAACTACAAGTGCTAAGAATCTTAAATTTTGCATAGGAGTTATTTATAGGACGTAGGTGCTCGCTAAGACGGGAATTTGTAATATTCGACTTCTAAGGGATTGTTTTTGGGGTCGAAAGTTTGTATGAAACTTCGTTATTACAAATGCTAGAAGCCTCAAATTTTGCATAGACGTCACTAGGACGTAGTCATGGAGACAGAAATTAATAATAACGTAGTTCACGCGGGTGAAACCGCGAGCGGGCCGCTAGTAATTATATAAATGCTAAGAATATTCAAATAATTATTATTATGCTATAAATAAAA
>JAEBDU010013270.1:216941-238140 GCA_016802625.1 Heliconius numata | reverse complement strand
GTAGGTTTATTATTATTATTAACATTATATTAAAATACCGCACCCGAATCATTTCTTTTAACATCCCCTACATTCAAGGGTTTCTGGTAGAGATCTCTATTAGAGATAAGTTATCCATTGTACACATTTTTTCTGTTATCATAAGTTTTCTGTACTTTCTTTATTGTGTGGTACATAAATAAATGAGAAAAAAAAGAGACTTTCTTCTTTAACGCAACTGAAAGTGTGCTTTAAGTTGGCACTATCTCTGAAGGTTTTTTAAGTTAGAGAGTCTTAAGTACATATTAGACTATCAATCCTCAAAATGATGTAGGTCTGGGAGCCCTGGGATCTCAGTCTATTAATGTCAATATTTGTCAATATTTCTATGGTAAGATGTCAATTGAAATGTAAACGTCTCATTGTGCGTCTATATTACTAAAACTAAATGCCACAAATTGTACGTACCCAGAACGTAAAAATTGCAATGAACGTGACCACGATAGTTGACTGATAATGTTGCAAATTTGAATCAAGCTGCTTTTTGTTACGATATATCAATTGATGCCAGCAGTGCCTACAGCTGTGTTTCTATTGGACCTATGAACTCTGCTTGCCAATATTGTAAGGTTATTGTAAAAACTCAGTTTGCCAATCAATTTGGTGGTGCAATGATTTTATTATAAGGAGGAGGATTGCCAGTGGTTCCACGTTCAATGCAAGCTGATGAACTGAATTCATGTTTAAAGTCCTCGAAATTGTGGAAACATGTCAAGGTATTACATTTAAGCAAGAATATGCGTGTCATGTTGCAAAATGATCAATCTGGAGACATATTCTCTAAACAACTCATTGATATTGGTAATGGCAAACTTCCTGTAGATGCGCTGACTGGCTGCATCACCTTTCCTGATAGTTCTTGTCAGTTAACGTAATCAAAAGATGAACTCATTCATATAGTGCTTCCAAATGTTGCTGATTATTTATTCCATAATTGGTTGAGCGAAAGAGCTTTACTGGCTGCCAAACACACTGATGTAAATGAATTAAATATAAATTTTCAAGATGGCATTCCTGGCAAAATAAGGACACATAAGTCAGTTGATATGCCAACTAATGAAGATGATGTCGTGAACTATCCACCGGAATTTTTAAATTCACTTGATTTGCCAGGATTGCCGCCTCACAACCTTCAATTAAAGCTTGAATGTGTAGTTATAATGTTGCGAAATATTAACCAACTGAAACTTTGTAACGGCACACGATTAGCGATAAAAAAATAATGAATAACGTAATAGAAGCAATCATATTAAAAGGAAAGTATAAAGGAGAAGACTTTTTGATGATGCGGGGCATCCCAATGATTTCGACTGACATACCATTCGAGCTTAAAAGACTACAGTTTCAAGTACGGCTTGCTTTCGCAGTGACTATAAACAAATCCCAGGGGCAGTTATTAAGTGTTTGTGGTATTAATATAGAAAACTCATGTTTCTCGCATGGTCTGTTGTATGTTGTCTGTTGCCGTGTTGGAAAACCATCTGCTCTGTTTGTTTACGCGCCAGATAACCAAGCAAAAAATAACGTGTACCATAAAGTACTACAATGAAAATGAAACTGAATTTAGAATAAGTAAAAATAAAATAAAATATAATAAGTAGGCATCATAATAAGATATCGGAAATTGTTATTTTTATTATAATTTTTAATGAATATTATAAGAATTAAAAATGATTTAAGTTTTTATTTTTTTTATCTTACTAGCTGACCCGGTGTCGCTAATAGCAGAATACATATTAAAAAAAATCGACTGTTAGGCGATACGAAGTTCGCGGGTCTGCTAGTTAATTATAAAATAGATATAATAGAAACCGTCGTGGCGTATCATCTGACTGTAAGCGCGGCGGTTGTAGGTTCGACTCCCACTCAGAGAGAACGGGGAACGGAGTGTCTTAACACTATTATTTTAGTTATTTAATTATGCTGATTTTTTAGCTAAAATGATAGATATGAAAAAAAAATTGTATGTAGGTAATATTGCGAAATTATTTGATTACTATTAATTCATAACAATGAAAAATACCTTTCTTGAGTTAAATATATGAAATACCCCCAATCTTCACAATAATATAAACAGCGCGGACAATGAGAAAAAAATATAAAAATGAGGATCTTTTCTTTTCTCAACGCTGGACCATTAAACATCCACAGTGAATAACGGCAAACACTAAATAATTAAAATAGCAAAATGATATAGGTTTTTTTTTATTTTAATTTATTTTCTCTTATTTCATTTTAAGATGAAATCTAGATTTTTTATAATTAACTATTTATCCGTTTAGAAAATTTCGTTTCTCCTGATCCCGTATTAAATTCGAGAAATTCTCTAATAGTTCTCTCCTACACTCTCTAACTGATACGTGTTAAGACACTCTGTTCTTCTACCATTTTCGTTTACCTTTATTGTAACTAACATAAAAGTACATAGAATTTAATGTAAAAAGACTTTTCTGAAAAACCTGAAAGGAAGATATCCTTTAATCGTGAAACTAATTGACAATTACTTCTCGTTTTCTTTGTTAAAGTTGCCTTAGTCCAGACTTAATATAAAGAAACATAGTAAAAAGGAAAAGAATTTGGAAAATTTAAGGTAAGCGGTATACTGTTTATATTTTTGTAAATAACTATATTTATATTTTTAATGTATTTGTCGGGATTGAAGTTATGCATAATTTCTATTTGGCCTCTCACTGTATCCCACATATGGCAAGGTAAGTGAGGAAACGTAGCGTTTTTGCTACTTTCGGCCATTTAATTTTTGCTTTTGACACTTCTCGCGAAGAAACGAAAATATTAAATAATTCATCATATAATATTATATTTAATTTATATTATCAGAGTAGTTCAAACGGACGAAGCTACGGAAAACTAGTTTTTAAACAACAGCCCACAACTGGAGATTGAACTAGCATCTTTTACATATACAAATATATTCTAATCCTTTATGGTTAAAGATAACAAAAATACATAAAAAAATATTCAACCAGTAATATCTTTATATTCTAAAAATGTATAGAGTAGTGCTCTTGACAGTTTATAAAACGTGAACATACCTACAAAGTTCAAAACTTACGAGCTCTAGTTCCCTTGAAGTTTTCCGGTCAATTTTCATATTTGAAAATATATTCGATGTTAAAATATCGTTACATTTTCCTTTTACCTGTTCAAATAATATTGAAAATTTAATAAATTTCCAAAAGATTTAAATTATGATTTATTTTGTGTATAATATTTTAAATAAGCATAGTAAAATAATCAACTAATTTTCTCTCAATACACTTACAATCTAATAAAAAAAAAATATTCCTATAGTTCAAGCGGGCAAAGTCTCGTGAGGTTCACTAGCTTAGAATATAAATTATAGTAAATATTTAAAAAAAAACATTATTAGTAGAACCTACGACTCCCCAGTTCGTCTAGACAATATTTTTAAAAATATTAATATATTTTCATGTGAAAACGTCAAAATATGTATATTTAGTATTCCATGCGTGGAGACTGTAATACTGGGGGTTAGATATGATAATGACTATTCATGAGAACGAAGTGATGTTATGCTATGCAAATATACTATATTGATATATATATACATATATGAGTTTATGGATATTATTTGTTGTGTAAAATTAATGTTGGAATTTATATAATTAAATTAGATTTTCAACTTTCTTTATTATGCGGACAGTAGTGGGACTTGGGGATTGTCGATTCGATCCCCGCTCGAGGAAATGAAATATTTGGTTAAATTTATATTTTCATTTCTTCGCTCTGGAGCCGAGGCAAAGCGCAGCGTTGAGTTCCGCCACAGAACACGCAATTCCTCCAGAATTTGACGAAAGTCTTAACACTAGATTCCCTCTGGCTGCTGTGTGCAGGATACAATACAGCGTGAAGCTAATTTAAATATTTTTTTCATTAATATTCAACTCCAGGCAATAACGAGTAGGATATATAAGATAAATGTTAGTTTCTCTGTACGGCCCAATAAAGCCTTCACTTCCATCATCCTAACATAACCCTAAATATCTAAAATCTCTCTAAAAAGAAAAATGGCAGACTATGATTTCTGTTTACCCGCGTGACATGGTAAACGCGAATTTAGTAATATGAAACATAATGTGTCACCTTTCAAGGAAATTGTGTTCACGAATCATTTCTACCACGTGCAGGTTAGAGAAACCTTAGTTTGTGTTCAGTGGAACTTGCAAATCGAGTTATTGGAAGCCACATTGTGTATTTACAACACATATATGTATGGAGTATCCCATACAAGACATAATGGACTTAGATGGAAATAAGTATTGACGTAGGTATGTGATGAGATTGATTGTTCTGAATGTCAAGGATATGGGGAATGTGCGTTTAATCTTTTTACGTGATCGATCCAATTATATTTAACTTGTTTTTAGCCGTAGTGATGTAACGGATACGTCAGGTTACGTGGTACTCCACTACTGTGGGGTTTCATAGGAACCTCCTTCAATGCGCCACGCAGCTGTGGAATAGCCTACCTGTGGCAGTGTTACCAGGTCGATGCGATCTGGGTACCTTCAAAATGCGCGTCCATCTCCAGCTTAAAGCCCTGTTTATGTTGTTTTACTGTAATAACACCTTCCTTTATAAGAGTATGGTGCTAGCCAATAAAAAAGACATTAAGAGGTGCTAAATACATTGAACGGAAGTTAAAAAAAAATCCCAGTAAATAGTTATGTAGAATGAAGTGGAATTATGATTATAATAAACATATTATATATAAGCATAATATTATAACGAGCCAAATCTAGCTTTACTGAAATTTCTTCATATAAATTTTACTACCAATGCTAAAATTTTAACTTTTCCCAATTAGTGAAATAAATTATTGTCAAATAGTTAGTTTTACCGTATTTGTTGCCTAAGGCTTGGAAAAGGCAGTTATTTTTAAAGTAAAGAGAGGTTATCTAAATGAAAATTCTACAGTACTTTTTCCCAGTTTGAGCTTACTCGTTATCAGGTAGTAAATTAAAAGTGGCTGTTTAGTTAGGAAGCAGTTAGTTTACGTTTGACTTGTGTATTCTTTTTAAGATTAACTTTTTAATTTTAGAGTTTTACATTTAATCTTGTTGGTTTTAAAATGAAATATATTTTTAAATTAAATTAAATCAGCTTCACGCTGTATCCCGCACACAACAGGGTAGGCAGAGAGAACGTAGTGTTAAGACACTGCGTTCCCCACTTTCCGCCGAGTTCTGGAGGCACTAAGGTGTGACTGTAACGCAACGGTTGTGGGTTCGGTTTCCACTCGAGGAAACGAAATATTTACTTAAATTTATATTTCCGTTTCTTCGCTCTGGTATCGAGGCAAAAGCGCGGTGTTGAGTTCCGCCACTTAACTCGTAATGCCTCAACAATTCCACGGAAAGTTGGAAAACGAGGATCTTAAAACTAGGTTTCCCTGTTCCCTCTGTTCCTGCTATGTGCGAGATACAACGTGATTTAAAAAAAGAAATAACGATAAAAATTAAAAAAAAATTAAGCTTAAGAAATACCAAGACAATTTTTATTTATCAATAGTAGTTTTCTAGTTCCGCAATGAAGCTGATATGCTGAATTCTTAACAGAAATCCTGAATTCAACCACTGATTGTGCGCAAATATAGAGACAGCCGTGGAACGCTTTTTAGAGATTGTTGGGAATTCATGACAAAATATGACATATCTAAAAAAAGATAGAGTTAAAGAAAATTTATCCTTATTCTCATGACATATTCCTCAAGTAGCATGACAGCACCAGAACCTGGTGTTAAGACACTCCGTTCTCCAACCTCAATTTTCGAGTCAGTCATTGGTGGCGGAACTCGTCACGTTTTTTCTAGGTACTATATTTATAATGGTTCCTTCCCAGAGTGGGAATCGAACCTATAATTGTCTTCTGCTTTATTGTAGTTTCTATGTAAAATATTAGGAATAATATTTTCTAATCGTAATAGAATAATAGATATTTGAGATCGTATGTGGTTGGGTCTGAACGATATAGATTCGGAATGTAATCGTGACTCTTGGGGGTTCGATTCCTATTTGAGGGGATGCATTATTTTCATTTTCTCGCTGTGGAAACAAAACACCATATGATGAATACAGTGGAAAATATTTTTCTTTGTAACACTTAACAATAAAAAAAATATATAAAAACAATAGTAAACTTCTTCTTAATGGCTTTGTTTCGTTTTTTGTTCTTACTTTATAAGGCATTGATCGTCAGCTGGCTCACTTTGTATTACTGAATTGACCAGAAAGTAAGTGCGAATTGAGATATATTTAGATAATATATTAAGACACTCCACTTTTAATTTTTCCACCGAATTCTAGAAGCATTGTGTGTTGGGTAGTGGAATTTAACGCCGGAACAAAGAAATGATCATATAAAATTAAATAAATAATTCATTTCCTCGATTGGGGATCGAACCCACAACCACTCGTGCACACTTGTGCCCCTGCGCCTGGCCTGATAAATAACTTACAAGGTGCGTTGAGTTCTGCCACGGGAACTAAAAATCGGGAACGGGATGTCTTTACACTAGGTTTTCATTTCCAACCCTACTATATATCTTGAAATTGTTTACATAGATATATTTTATAATAAAACCTTTTATATTATTAATATTTTAGTGACAAACGTCAGAATAACGGAGCCTATCTGTAAATGCAGCAATTAGAAATGATTTACATTGTTTTTTTTTTCTTTAATGGCATGTAATAATTGTATCAATTGTTGGTAGGCCTTATAAATATATAAATAAATAAATAAATAAAGAAAATAGTGAATTGAAACGTTTTTTTTATTTCTTAAACCAAGTAAGGAATCACATATAAGAATGATATATGATGAAACAGGTAGAACCAGAAAAGTAATTTCCGTGTAGATTTTCACTCATGGTCACAATGGGTGCGGCCGCCATTGTCGTTAGCCTAGTGTCCCCATTTGACAATTAGGTTAAAAAAAAAAAACTTTTGACCTACGAAAGTCTATGAACATTTCACATTCGTTTATTAATCTAACCCATATTTGGTATTTTTTTGGCAATATATGGCTTGTGGGTTAAAGTAAGTTAACTAGGACAAAGTTTATGCAATTATAGATAATATTTCTTTTATTATTTAGGTTTTATATATTTTTTTCTATTATACGTTTTGATTTCTTTTAGAACGAAGTACATGTTATTATTTCCTTGCTCTGGTAATAAGAGAAAGCGCGGAATTGAACTCCGCTACTCAATACGTAGAGTGTTAAAAATTGGCCGAAGTGTGGAGAAAGGAGAGTACACTAGATATTCTACTATTTGCGGAATAAAGCGTGAAGCTAAAAAATGTAAGAAAGCAATAATTAGTATATACTTTCTTTTGTTTTCTTTCCTCTAATATAATATTACAACCACCATTAAAAAGAACAATACAACCAAATACTGAAACCTGTTAAAGATTTTTCATTTTGTTTACTAAAATCTTAATGAATTAAAATATTTTTATTAAGTATATTAAATGTATATAAAATAAGCTTCTATTTAAAAATTGTAAAAGATTAGCAACATGATAAACATAGGGTTATTATAATAATTAAGAACCGTTCAAATGTGGGTCGTACTTTATAAGGAGGGTTCCGTACTATTTTCAGAACTTTATGTCAAAGGGAAGACAAGACAAGAACTTTATGACAATTTATAAAAGCTACCAAACGCAAGTTTGCAAACCTATTCAGTCATTTTGTATTTAATGAATTACAATTATAAGTTTGTAATTATTTTTCCAATGAAATATCTATAATTTTAGTTTTTTTTATTTTTTCCTTTATTGCTCTACAACTTTTTACTTCTTCCTAAATTTCAAAACATGTGTACACGGAAAAGACTCTATAGGTTTTGATTAGGCGGTGAATTTCATCGCTCGTAGCTCTTATTTCTTAGAAGCTTAATTATTTTCTGTGTTCTAAGGGACAATAGACGTCAATATTTGATATTAAATTCAAGTTAATACAAGCACGCGATCTCAAAATAAATGCTCATTAGATTTCTCTGCCTATCCCGCCAAGCAAGATGAAGCGTGAAACTGAATTACATTTTTACAAAGAAATATTCTTATTCTCCTCCAGATATGTAACTCGAAAATGAGTTAAATTGCAAATTCTAAGGCCTCTACAAATTAATATAGAACGTGGAAGCCTTAATTAGATAACAAGTAAAATACGTTCCCCGACGTCGGCGACCTCATTCACGGATTGAGACATAATGCAACTTTGTTGAAATGGCACACTGAGACATATATATAGTGGAAATATATTCAGAAATTAATTTTATGTAAGTTGTGAATGGAAGTTTATATTTTAAATTAAATTTAATTATTAAGCCCGTCATGGCACAGCGTTTAATTGAAAATGCCAAACTACGTTTCCCCCTTTCCGCCCAACTTTAGAGACATTTCATGCTTAAAATGTTTCAAAAACTGGGCGGAAACTTGGCGGAATTCTACGCAGCGCGATGTTTTGCCATCGAAGCGAAGAAATGAAAATAATTCATTTCTCCCAGTTGTAATCGAACCCATAACCGTCGCGTTATCAGTAACTGTGCTACTGCGCCGCCATAGTCTCAACGTTAAGATAGTCTCAAATATATATATTAGGAATTGAACCCATAACTACCATGTATCTGCAAATATCAACACACGTTTCAACTACTGCTAATGACGTAAATCATTATATTCAACACAGAATAGGTACTATATAAAAAGCGCCAGACAACTTTTCCCTCGATTAAATATTCGTTTCTTTGCAATTTCCTTCAGCGAATGCCTTTAAAGTATTCGATGTATGGTTAACTACATTTTTATGTGGTTTCTCTTAATATTCTAACAAGTTTAGTAAAAAGTAATTTGTGCTGGACAAATCTTTACGCTGTATCTGGACAGCAGGATCAGGGTGATCCTGTTGTGATCCTGATGGTGATCGAAGGCATAACTATCGCGTTTAAAAATTCAGAGGCAAGTGGGTAACGGCTTGTTAATGCTAGATTCCCTTTGTCTTCCTTGCATCAAGTGATACAGGATGAAGTTTAAATATTTTCTACAAAAAAATACTTCTATAAAACATTCTATACAAGGAAACCGTTTTATACGGCGACTTGGAAAGTTGGAATAAGTATAAAAAGTTCCACCGTCAGTTGAACTGTGAATGCCTACATTTCTTATTCACAAAAATTCTCGGACTAAGCGCTTATGTTAGAAGGATTCGCAAATTATAAGCGAAATCCCTCTGAGATTTTTATTTGCGGTAGGAAATTGATGATACAGTGTATTTATGTAATGTATTTTTTCTTTTTTTGTCGTGCCCTCGTAGCGCAGTGCTGTTTTTAGCTATAGGTGAGACGGTTGCGGATTCGATTTCCATTGCTTGCCCGAATGACAGAAGGAAGCGAGGCGGTGAGTTACGTCACTCAAGACGCAATACCTCGAAAATATGGCGGAATATGAGGAACAGAATGTCTCACCTAGGAACCCATGTTCCCTCTGTATCCTGCTATATGCGGGATACAGCATGAAACAAAAAAGGTAAGGAACTTTACCATGTTTTCTTCGTATATAACGTAGAATTTACTATTCATTCACCATTCCTTGTTCACATTTCAAAACAAGGCATGCTTACACTACCTAGAAATCTAACTTGGCTTATGCAAAGTCAAGTTAGACTTCTAGGTAATTATATAACCTTTCAGTCATTTCAAGTAAATTGTAATTAAAAACGTATGTTCTCAGAACTGTAATGGAATCCTGAAAAGTGCTGTAACTGAATACCTTTTGTGAGAGAGTCGACCTGCTATTATATTATTAAACGTATGTTTAAACGTAAAAAACATACTTATGTTATTTTTACGTTATGTTGGTAAATTTACGGTACAATTTACTTTTAATTATTAAGATTTGTAGGAATATTTTTCTTAAAGTGGACTTTTCTTAACATTTATTATTGAAAGTTTTTTTATAATGGATATTTTTGTACATAAAATAATAATAAACATGTTATTTGTGCGAATTGTATTCTTGTAAAATAAATATATACATTTATATCTACATATAGTTACAATAGAAGTGTGTCTGTGATTGTAATATATAGATTTTCAGTGATTTTTTAAATCACATATAGTTATTTATACAATATCTAAGCACAAACGATCAAAACTTTATGTCCGTCTTTCTGCTTATCCAGGCTTATTTCCAGAACCGCTGAACTGAATTTTAAGTAGTGCCATGGAAACGCGTGTATATTACCTACTCCAAATAACCAATTTTTCTATTACATACAATAAATAGAATCCCAAATCACCTAAATTACAATTTATTTAATGCATTTGTTAATAATAAAAAATAATTATACACCACTACAGGCCAAACCGCGCGGGTCCACTAGTATATTAATAAAATAGAAACGTCAGGTAAATTCCTAGCGTCTTAAGCTCGTTCTAATTACGTAATAGAGGGTAATAAACGGACATCGCAAGAGGCGTTTAATCCACGCTGAACCTGTGGATAAAGTGCTTGTCACGTTTAGACTATAATAAATTATTATAGTCTAATCATTATTATTAATAATGATATTTATATATTATTTTGTTTTTGATGATATTGTAGAAATATGGGTAATTATAGGGATTAATCGTTTTTTTTATTTTTGTTGTTCTTCAAGACAACAGCAACTAATGCGGCGTTATGCTCCGTAAATCCACCACACTTTATTTTTATTTTGAAAATAGTATATATACTAGTAATGAGATACTGAAAGTGTAGACCACAGTCTTTATATTTGGTCGGTTCTGGCTTTTTCTGCCTACAATGATATTTGTATATAGAGAGATCTTTTGTTGTGTAAGGTAAAAAATATTATTAATGTAATGTATTTTTCGAAGCCAGACTAGGCACTGGGGCAACTGTGAAGGCCACAGGGTTCGATTCCGACTCGAAGTAATGAAATATTTCATGTTTTCAGGAGGAATAAAAATAACATATTTCCCGACAGATTTCTTGTCATCAAATTTATACTCATTACAACAATGCATATTATAATGATTTATCATGCTATCTACTAGATAGCGTAACTTAACGTCACACTTTGTCTTCGTACTTAGTTTTGGTAACCAACTAGTTTAAGTCAAGATATAAATTTTTCCAAGTAGCATTTAAACTTGCACCCATTGCGCTCGTTGAGACACGTACGAACTGCGGTGCGACAACCATGCATATTTTATTGCTTAAAGTCGTATGTATTCGTCTAAACAGTTAAAAAAGTTTATCCAAATAAAATACAGCAAAATTTAGTTTTATTTGCATTTTTCTCAGCAAATCAGGTATACCATAGACAATAGGAACCGAGTGTTAAAACACTCCGTTGTCCACTTTCCGCCCGATTTTTGAGACATTGACCAGAAAAGGAGAAGATTATTATGATATGGTCTATCCCAAAAGTAACAAGAAATACGACATTTAAACGAATTGAACATACATTGAGATAAGTGAAATTGATCTAACTTGAGGTTATTTTTCCTTGAGGCCCATCGTAAGGCCAAATGAAATATTTATTTAATTTATATTTTCATTTCTTCGCTCTAATTTCGCCAATCAAAACGACGAATGAAGTGTCTTTACACTAGGTTCCCTCTGCCTACCCTGCTATGTGCGGGATATAGTGTAAAGCTGATTTTTGTGTACTGGAGGGTCGCGTTCAAAATGTCTCCTTACGCAACAAACTCAATCTTTTAATCCTTTTATAATGTTGGGACGCGAAGCACTCAGCGATTGATCTGAGGATTAAATGTAAGCACTTAGGGCATGTCCTTTGTTTTTTCTATACAATGTAGTTATTGGATTTAAAACAGTTAATTGTAACAGCTTATGATTTAAATTGTTAAAGTAATTGTAACTGCATTTTATTGGTTTTATTTAATTTTTTATATTGAAGTGAAATGTAGGTCGTGAGGTAGTCTTGGTGCAGCAGCATAGAGTTTAAGTGTAAACCCAATAGTTGTGAATTCGATTTCCACTGAATTAATTCGCTTTCTTACTATGGTAGACTAAACGCGCCGTAGAGTTGCTCCACTCGACACGTAATATCAAAGTGGAGAATGAAGCCTTAGCACTAAGTTTCTTCTGCCCCACAGAAATAAATATAATGCTCTAACTAAAGTAACTCTGAATCCCGTTTTATTCCCGATGCGAAATTTCGAGAATTCTGTCAGTAATTAGTGCTGATGTAAGTTCTCCAGAAAATGTACATACGAAATTTAATCTATCTTTGATCATTGTTTCGACTGTGCGTTGTCCGTCAGTCAGCGAGTAACGGACGAATTATATATTTATAGCTTAATATTCAAGAAGACGTTATTATGGGTCAGCGGCAGACACATGACCTAAACTTCTTCTAAACTCGGATAAAAAATGAAGGAAGGAGTGTCTTAACACTAGACTCTGGTAACTCTGCTATAATGTCTCTGCTGATCACTCTGTTAAGTATGCTAAAGATTTTTTTTAGCTTCATTCTGTATCCCGCACATAGTAATGTACCTTGGATCTAGTGTTAGGACATTCTTTACTCTACTTTCATTCCCCTCTTTCTACCGAATTCTTAAGGTATTGTAGCATGTTAAAGGACGAAGCTTAACGCCGCATTTTGTCTTGCTGGAGACAAAAATATTAAATATTTTTTACGACAAGATCATATCTATAAATCAGCATCATCATCATCAGCCTGTCCTCGTCCACTGCTGGACATAGGCATCTCCAATGGCACGCCACTGAGCTCGATCTTCAGCTCTTATCTATAAATAGTAAATACAATATATTTATTAATAAAAAACCACCGTTTTTATATAGCATCCTCATATTTAACTTGGAAAGCCTTATGACCTGCATTTCCTTCGCCCTTGACCTGCAAGACGGGGTGTTCCACAAAAAATCCGTATAGAATTACCTTACATCCCCCAAATTGGCCATGTCGGTGAAACCTTACAAATTTGTGTTAATTACAGCTTAGGAGTGTCCTCTAATAAAGTAATAACAAAATTTAGAAACTTAAGACTGTAGACGGTTGGTCGCGAAAAAATGTATTATCCCTCCTCTTATGAGATTAAATAAATCACCTTCACACTGCTAAGTAAAGACGTAAATTTTAATAAATATTTCATTTCCTCGAATGGGGATCGAACCTACAACCTACAGACGCTTAAGTCGCTGTGCCACGACTGGCCCCAATAATACACTCATTGGCATTTATAAAGGTAAATGCAATTAGCAATATGCAATCTGAGTGCATATTAATTCATATAGTTACTAGAGAATCAAACGCGGTATTGTGCGCTAAAGACTATATTTTTTAAAATATCTTTAAATAACATTTTCTATGTTCTTTCTAATATCTCTAAGAATATATGTGAAAAGTTTCATCATAATCGGTTAAGTAGTTTTAGCGGGAAAGCGTAACATACAAACTTACATTTATTATAACAGTATGATGAATATACAATTTCAAATCTTTTTCACCAAGTCCATCGACTGCAAAACCAATTTTGTTTAGAAATTACTAACATTGTTATTTTCGGCACCACACGTGTTATTTAACACTAAATGGTGCCCAAATATTTTATACTTACTTCCAGTTTTACTCGCGCTCGTGATCCCGATACTGAATCATTATGTATGACGGATGGCCTGTTGAGTTATAGAGTGCTGGAAAAATGGGATGTTGCTTGTGGTATCTATATTAGTTGGTATTTGGAGATTTTTTTTTAATAGTTTAATATAGGTGATAATTTTGTAATGAAATAGATATATTTTTATGTGTGGACTTACTGAAATTTAGATTAAAAGTGGATAACGAAGTGTCCGGACACTAGATTCTCTTTAACCTAGTAGATTCAATTCAAAACTAAATAAAAAACCATATTACATCAAAATGTTTCTATAAAAAAGCATTTCCTATCCAACCGTTTCGCTTCCTCTAAAGCTCTATTGTTGATACATTGTTACGTATGTAGGTATATCCCGCGTAGCTCTACCACGTGCTCTAATTACTCAATTACGGGTTCTATTCTTAGATTGGACGTTTGATGGAAAAAATCTTTATAATAGCTTAGGTATATAGAGGAATTGTGTTTAATACTGAGAAACTATGATTTTATTTTTTTGCTCTTATAGGTTTTATGATCTTGCTACTGTCAAAGTTGCCAAATTGTTTAGAATGTGTCATTTGTCAAAAATTATAGTTATCTCTGGAATTTCAAATACAACTTTCATTATAATTGTGACTGTAAGTACGATATCCAATCGAGGTAACGAAATATTTAATATATATTATATCAAAGCGCGGCGTAAAGGTCTGCCACTCAACATGTAATGCTTCCAGAATTCAGAAAGCGAGAAACGGAATTTTTTTAATGAGGATGGAGTGTTTTAACTCTAGGTTCCTAAATTCCCTCTGCCTTCCCTGTTATATGCAGGTCACATCATGAAGCTAAAAAATCTTATAGGTAGCTAGTTATCTCTGGTCACGGGGGAGAACCAGAAAAATGAATAAGAAGGAGGATGTAGGACTATCGGTGCAATGAATGAAAATTTATTTTTCATCTAACGTCACATAAACCGCAAATAGGAAGGATGTTTGTAGATTGTCACTATTTCTAAGTAAATTACTAAATACTTAAGAACTTGTTAGAGGAATAATTAATTGTTATGTATTTTTATATTAGTCATAGCTTTGTGGTGAGTTATAAAAGTAAATATTATATTTTTTATTTTATTTCATTTAACTTCTTTAGCTTCACGCTGTATCACGCATAGTTGGGAACTTAGTGTTCAGAAAGGCAGAAGGAACCTAATGTTAAGACACTCCGTTCGACATTTTCTTGAACTCGAAAGTTAAGTACTTTGACATTCTTCCAGATCGAGAAAAGGAAATTACATATAAGCATATCCCCAAATGGGAATCGAATTCATAATCACCACGTTTACAGTCTGGTACTTGCACACTCCTAAAAACAAGCAACAAGGTTGCTAAATTTTTTTAATTATAAAAAAGAAAAATATTTTCAAAGAATTTTATGACATGTTTTATACCTTCGTATCAATAAAGTTATTTTCATATACGAAATGCATTTGCATTCCACTTGCACCGCGTGCACTCAATTTGACACGTCATCGACGGGAAGTGACGGGAGCGTGATGTGAATCATGCGGGCTTCGATTGTTTTATAAGGGGAAGGTATAGTGTTACGATAATATTAATATCTACTATAGAGTTGAATGAAAAAGTATTTTTTTAGTTATATAAGAATAATTTGTAAGTAAGTATTTGTGTGTTTTTTGGGAGCTTAAGATTTTTTTATAGCACGCTGTATCCCGCTAATAGCAGAGTAGGCAGAGAGAACCTAGTGTTAAGGGTCTCCGTTCTCCATAATTCTTCCAATTTTCAGAACTCATCACGACAACAGAACGAATAAATGTAAATATTTAATATTTTGTTTCCTCGAGTAGGAATTGAACCCACGACCTGTCACATTTACAGCCAGCCGGGCCACTACTGGCCAGTGGTTAGTAACTTAGGTACTTAGTTATATTCACAGTGTCAGTTGCCAGTAAAATCAATCGAGTATATTGAACTCACAAATTGAAGTGCAACCATCGTTTATCGTCAAATTGAAAACGGATTGACGGACAGATGCTTTGTTTATGATTTATTTACGTACAGTACGGCCAATGAGTCGTGGGCGTCTTGATTTTAGTCTTTCTGAACTTTTGCGCATCACACAACAGAGAAGTAAATTATTAATAATAAGAAAAATCTTAGATCAGATCGACGCAGTCATCTTCATTTAAGTCCTGGGCAGCCACGACTCACCGACCGTACTATACAGTATGGTTGGTGATCCTTTGTAATATTTTTGATATGAAAGAAAATTTTATACAAATAAAAATATCGATGACCATTTCTCAAAGCACTATTTCTTTTGAGTATATTAGTATAATATATTTTAATAAAATTAGTATAAACATTTTCAGAGTAGAACTTAATCTTGTTGTGGCGCAGTTGTACTAACTTCTGTCTATAAACACGATGGCAGTGTGTTCAATTATCACTCGGGGGAAAGAATTATTTTCAATTCTTCGCTCTGGTATCAATATAAAACGACGCATTGAGTTTCATCACTAAACTCGCAATGTCCCTAAAATTATAACTAATTAGGTAAACGGAGTGTCTAAACACTGGTTCCCCTCTGAAAAAGAATCGAACCCACGATCATCGAGCATACATTCAAAAACTTAACCCAAGATAATAAGAAATTGGAAGAAGTAAATTGATTTACTTTATTAACCTCGCAGATCAAAGTGTACATACAGTACTTGTTTATTGATATAATGGTATTTCGTTTTGCTTTGAAGTTTTATGTAACTCAATGATATTGTGTGTATTAGATAGGGCCGGGTTTTTTTAACTATAAAGATAGCTTTAGATTATACTGAGAAACTGTTAGAGAATAGAATTTAATAATATTAATTATTATTTAAAAGTTTTCTGGCATCACTATAGATAAGTATATTATAACTTAGAGGTTGGAGGAACTGGAGGAACTTAGGAATTTCCTTAATAGAAAAATAATTGTAATAATTTGAGGGCACTCGTAGCGCAGTGGCACAAGCATCTGTGGTTGTGGGTTCGAATCCCACTCGAGGAAAAGAAATATTTAATCTCTCGTGTGGTGTCTCGTCGAGTTCCGCCACTCAACACGGCTTAAGAATTTGGCGGAAAATGAGAAACGGAAGTGTGCGGACGTGTCTTAACACTAGGTTCCTTCTGCCTACCCTGCTAAGTGCGGGATACAAATTGAAACTGAAAAAAAAAACCAATAAAAGGTATATTTTTAGCAAAAATTGCGTAAATTACCCCACATATCGTCCGTTTCAATTGAATTCAGCGTCAAAAAGATAAACAAATTGATTTGGCGATCAATCACTGTCAAAACGGTTAGTATTCCATTTTATAGCTTTGGTCAGAGCAAGGTTGTATTAAGAATAGTTATGGTCAAAGTGGAAGCAAGTTCGATTTTTGTAAAGGAATTTTCTTTATATCATTAATTTTAAATACAAAAATATATTTTCTAGTTAAATATATTGTGTGTGACTTACAGAACTCAACGCTTCGTTCTATCGAGACAAATTTCTCATTTTTTTGCTCTTTAGAGGGGTAAAATGGAAATAATTTATTGCTCCGTACGAGAATCGAACCTGCTACTATTGTTTATAGTCTCTCCATCATGAAAGTAATATATGTATTAACGTATAATTATTTACTTTATTAACATAATATAATTGTTTTGAAAAAGACAGTAAGTGAAAACAATTAATAAACATACTCATATGTATAAAAAGAATTTATTCACAGAATAAAATATAACGTATCACAATATAGAAACATGATTTCTTTGAAAATATATTTTATACACACAATTGTTTAAACTTATTAGTAGCAGGTAAATAATAATAATTCATTCCCCTGGTAGGAATGGAACCCACAACCATCGGGTGTACAGTCAGACACTAGTCCACTGCGCCACGACGGCCTATGTAATTTTTTACATTAATCCAGAAAATCCAATTTTCTTAATAACTTGTTATATAAATATATATATTTAGTACAATGATACTTAACTTCTTCGACTGTTGTTATTTCAGCCACTTCTTCCGAAGGCGGTTCTGAAAAAAAGATATGAAAAATAAATATAACAAACATAATGTTGAGTTCCGCCACTCAATGTGTAATGCCTCAAGAAATCGGCGGAATTGGGGAACCGGGTGTCTTAACACCCAGATTCCCTCTGCCTACCCCACTTTATGCAAGATATAATGTCAATTTAAAAAAAATAACAAATAATTACCTAAAGTTTGCCAGACTTGTGGAGGAAATGGCGGCAATTGTGAAAATAAGTATGTAACGGTGCGACTTCTGAAGGGGTTTTCTGTATTCTCCTTTTTAGATAATTGCATTCGGTACCAAAGTGCGTTTTTCCTGTAAAAACATTATAGTCTAAAACACTTACCTACTTATATTTAGTTTTAGTTAGTTATGATTTTAGGTAATTTTTATCTATAGTTTTTGAGAAACATCAAAAACTTATGAATCTATAAGAATAAACAAAAAAGGGTAAACAGTATTAAAGAAAATGAAATATTTTGTATTATCTGATAAGACGACATTGCGTATTTGTAATACGTCCTAAACGAAGGTGATTATTGTGGGTTCAATACTATTTATTTTGCAAATACAAGCGAGGTCTAGAGTTACACTAATAACAACAAATATTTCAAGTCAAGTCGGAAAGTTAAAGGCGTAGATATATCTCAGAACTTTTGTCCATTTCAAAATTATTAGTCCAATCTGAGACGGAAATTAAAAAGAAACTAGCGCCATCTTTTGTATATTTTATAAATGTCGCAGTATATGTGTAATAGTAACATATTTTTTAGAAGTGCTTAAAGATGGCGCTTTTGCAACAAAGTTCTTTGATTTGAACAAATATGTTCGTACGTATTTTTTTTGTCAGACAAATTTCTGGGGTGAGCACTAGACTATTTTGGGGTGGGTACGGACCCCACCCCCCATATTTCTACGCGCCTGGTTATAGCTTAGTACATAACTTACTTCAATTGATCTGTGACGACGTTATTAGCGATAGGTATATTAATCTGTTGTACTGGATCACTTAATAGCTGTCCCACTGTCTTTATAGGGGATTTATCTGATACGTAATGTTCTAGAAGTTTCGACGCCATAGGTTTTAATTGGGCTGAAAAATATATGTGTTTTTAATATAAAAATGGAAAGGAAAATATCAGTGTAATATTATTGGAGTCAGTTGACGAAGAATTATAATGGAAATCTCACCAAAATCAGCTCTCAAACAATTTTCAGCGCGATACAAGTGCTCTAAGCACACGTGGATTTGAGCGAATTTCGTTAGTAGATTCTTCCACGGACTCATGTCTATTTCATCTGTTATTAATGGTACCTACAAATTAATATTAAATTAATTAAATTAAAAATTAGTAAAATTTTTTTCGGTATCCCGCATGTAGCTTAGTGTTAAGACACTCCACTTTCCGCGGACTTCTATAGGAATTACGTGTTCATTGGCAGAACTCAACGCCGCGCTTTGCCTCGACGCCAGAACGAAGAAACCGTCAAAGCGCTTATGACCACTAAGCCACAAGTTCTTATACAGCTACGTCGAAATTGATAAACGCTTGTTACAACTTATTTATATTGTTCCTGCGACCTTTGAGTAGTGGGGGTGAAAGAATAATATCTTACAATTATTATTTGGCGAGGGAGAATGCTCTTCATATTTACAATATTAGTATGGTATAGATTACTTACTTCATTAACATCCTTCTTCTCACTAACCAACCCATGTTTCTTCAAAGATGCAAAATCATCAACTGTTAGTTCGTTGCCATCTTCCAAGCAAATCGATTCTGTGTCAAAACGTATGGAATTATCTGACGTGGCTATAGTTTCGAAGGGGTTTAGCGTGAAATCACCACCCATTGTCATATCTTGGATGGTTTGGTTTATTTGTTCTATTGATTCCTGGGATCTGAGAAAAAAGTAATTATTTTAATACCTAACAAAAAAGGTTACTTCATATTTTTACTATTTGAAAATTCAATGGATCTACACATGTGATCTCACATCGTCACATGAGATCTTGCATCCTTCCAACACATGTGATATGACGTCCATAAATATGATCTAATATTCACATATGTGATCTGACATCTCATCATTTAATAAAACTAACTTTATAATAAAAAACATTGAATTTTACCTAGAATCCGCATTCCAAATGCCAGCAACAAAGAACGAATGTACAAACAATGACATTATCCTAGTATATTCCCAAACAGATTTCTCAAAACCCACTTGAGCTACCAAAGACAAAGCTTGGGGCGGACTAGAGCGTAGATTTTTCAATACTTTAGCAGTTTGAGAATGTCCACGAGATAATTTTAGCACCAATTTTGATAGATACGTCTTGTTGTTTACGTCTATCTGTAAATGAAAAGAGATTTTATTGCTTTATATGGTGGTAATAAATATTGCTTCACGCTTTATCCCGCAGATAGGCTGAGAACCTGAGAGCCTTCCATTCCTCACTTTCCGCCAAATTCAGGAGTTCAAAGTCACATAATATTTTATACTCTTCTTTTTCTTCTTAATGTATAATTGTGCACAATAAAGTGTAAATAAATAAATAAATAAATAATAAATATTTTAATATGAAATTATTATCATACTATAAAAAATATATATGCCGGTCGGCCTTTGTCCCAAACCTATAACCATTAGTCAGTAAAATGTAAAATAACATTTAAAATTTTTAAATTATATTTTTAAATTTTACTGAAATATGAATGTATAAAGAAATGTACTAAGTAAAAGCAAAATTATTTACTTACAAAAGGTCTTATTTTGCCAGATGAAATGAATTTGAGAGCTTGAATTAACAATGTTATCATTTCTTCAGCTGTTTCACAATCTGGATAAACAAATAAATAAGGAAAACTGGTCAAGAACGAGTCGGATACGCACATCGAGGATACCATCCTAATTTCAGGATTGTAGGTCACACAGAGAATAAAATTTATAAAAGTTGACAAAGTTGACAACAAGTTTACGGGCATATACATTGGTAAAGAATATTTATATGAAATATCTATAACGGTTTGATTGCTTTATTTTTATTGTCCCACTTTGTATCAAATATCACAACGGTAGGTTCACGGGAAGTACCCTATAGGTTTTTACCACATGGTGAACATCATACAAAATGCAGCAAAAAAGATTTCAAAATGCGCATATTTTTTATTGCATTGCCTTGAGCTTGATTTCTTTTGTACATATTAGATAAATATACCTTAGTAATCACAACGTCTACTATCTACATATACGTCTATTAGCGGTAAATTTTCATATAATTTAACCCTAAAATGCATTTCAAAACATCATTGGAAAAAACTATCCAATATTCCATTATTTATACACAAAAAAAATACTAACCTCTTAAAATATCCCACAATTTATACGTAAAATCGTT
>JAEBDU010013270.1:173204-206941 GCA_016802625.1 Heliconius numata | reverse complement strand
AATGTGAAATGTTCATAGACTTTCGTAGGTCAAAAGTTTTTTTTTTTAACCTAATTGTCGAATGGGGACACTAGGCTAACGACAATGGCGGCCGCACCCATTGTGACCATGAGTGAAAATGTACACGGAAATTACTTTTCTGGTTGTACCTGTTTCATCATATATCATTCTTTTATGTGATTCCTTACTTGGTTTAAGAAATAAAAAAAAGGCAAATTTTCAATTTTTTTTTAAATTTTACGTTTGTAACTAAAATATTGATAATATAAAAGGTTTTATTATAAAATATATCTAAATAAACAATTTGAAGTATAGTAGGGTAGGAAATGAAAACCTCCATGAAAACCAAATGAAAAAAATGAAGTGTAAAGACACTCCGTTACCGATTTTTAGTTCCCGTGGAAGAACTCAAAGCACTTTGTAAGATATTTATCAGGCCAGTTGTGGCGCAGAGGCACAAGTGTGCGCGAGTGGTTGTGAGTTCGGTCCCCACTCGAGGAAATCAATTATTTATTTAATTTTATATTTTCATTTCTTTGTACTGGTATCGAGGGAAAGCGCGGCGTTAAGTTCCACTACTCAACACACAATGCCTCCAGAATTCGGTGGAGAAATTGGAAGTGGAGTGTCTTAATATATTGTCTAAATATATCTCAATTCACACTTACTTTCTGGTCAATTCAGTAATACAAAGTGAGCCAGCTGACGATCAATGCCTTATAAAGTAAGAACAAAAAACGAAACAAAGCCATTAAGAAGAAGTTTACTACTGTTTTTATATATTTTTTTTATTGTTAAGTGTTACAAAGAAAAATATTTTCCACTGTATTCATCATATAGTGTTTTGTTTCCACAGCGAGAAAGTGAAAATAATGCATCCCCTCAAATAGGAATCGAACCCCCAAGAGTCACGATTACATTCTGAACCTATATCGTTCAGCCCCGACCACATACGATATATCTATATTATATAAACATATATTTTAAAAATTTATAGGGAAACTACAATAAAACAGTATTACCTCCATTGTATAACGTAATAGATAAAATAACTTGGAAATAAAATACAGATGTTAAGTAATAATTTCTGCAGTTACCTTATTGTAACAGATAATCGTAGGTTCGATTCTCATTCTGGGAAGGAACCATTATAATAAATATAGTACCTAGAAAAAACGCGACGAGTTCCGCCACCAATGACTGACTCGAAAATTGAAGTTGGAGGCCGGAATGTCTTAACACCAGGTTTTGGTGCTGTCATGGTACTTGAGGAATATGTCCTGAGAATAAGGATAAATGTTCCTTAAATCTATCTTTTTTTAGATATGTCATATTTTGTCATGAATTTCCAACAATTTCTAAAAAGCGTTCCACGGCTGTCTCTATATTTGCGCACAATCAGTGGTCGAATACAGGATTTCTGTTAAGAATTCAGTATATCAGCTTCATTGTGGAAGTAGGAAACTACTATTGATAAATAAAAATTGTCTTGGTATTTCTTAAGCTTAGTTTTTTTTTAAATTTTTATCGTTATTTCTTTTTTTTATCACGTTGTATCTCGCACATAGCAGGGACAGAGGGAACAGGGAAAGTTAGTTTTAAGAGCCTCATTTTCCAACTTTCCGTGCAATTGTTGAGGCATTACGTGTTAAGTAGCGGAATTCAACACCGCGCTTTTGCCTTGATACCAGAGCTAAGAAACGGAAATATAAATTTAAGTAAATATTTTGCTTCCTGAAATGGGGATCGAACCCACAACCGTCGCGTTGGGAACGCAGTGTCTTAACACTACGTTTCTCTGCCTACCCTCTTGTGTGCGGGATACAGCGTGAAGCTGATTTAATTTAAAAAGATATATTTAATTTTAATACCAACAAGATTAAATGTAAAACTCTAGAATTAAAAAGTTTATCTTAAAAAGAATACACAAGTCAAACGTAAACTAACTGCTTCCTAACTAAACAGCCACTTTTAATTTACTACCTGATAACGAGTACGCTCAAACTGGGAAAAAGTACTGTAGAATTTTCATTTAGATAACATCTCTTTACTTTAAAAATAACTGCCTTTTCCAAGCCTTAGGCAACAAATACGGTAAAACTAACTATTTGACAATAATTTATTTCACTAATTGGGAAAAGTTAAAATTTTAACTTTGGTAGTATAAATTTATATGAAGAAATTTCAGTAAAATTAGATTTGGCGCAGCGAATGTATAAGAAATTTATATTATGTTTAGATATATGTTTATTATAATAATAATACCACTTCATTCTACATAGGTACCTATCTACTGGGTATTTTTTTATGTATTTAGTAGTACCTCCTAATGTCTTTTTTTGTTGGCTAGCACCATACTCCTTTTATAAAGGAAGGTGTTATCATATTATAAAAAAATCAGCTTCATGTTGTATCCTGCATGTAGTAGTGTAGGTAGAGGGAGCCCAGTGATAAGGCGCTCCGCTGAAATGAAAATATTTCATTTCCTCGAGTGGGGCTTGAACACACAACCTGCCTCGCTTACAGTCATAGGCTTGTGCCCCCGCGCCACGACTATGCACCATATTAACAGATTCAACACCTCTTCTAAGTGTTCGAAGCCTAAGGTGACGCCTCTTTTAAGTGTAAGATTTAATGTACGTTACATTAAGTGCTCTTTTAAGTGTTCTAAGTGCGGGAACTAAGTCTGATCTGCTAACAGACTTAGTTCTCGCTCTTAGAATGTGACATGTGTCACAAGACACTGCCGAAAGACTGCCGCAGAAAGGCCATTCCACATTTGTGTGACGCGTGGAAAGAGGTTCCTACGAAACCCCACAGTAGTGAAGTACCACGTAACCTGACGTATCCGTTACATCACTACGGCTAAAAACAAGTTAAATATAATTGGATCGATCACGTAAAAAGATTATACGCACATTCCCCATATCCTTGACATTCAGAACAATCAATCTCATCACATACCTACGTCAATACTTATTTCCATCTAAGTCCATTATATCTTGTATGGGATACCCCCTACATATACGAGTATATATTGTAAATACACAATGTGGCTTCCAATAACTCGATTTGCAAGTTCCACTGAACACAAACTAAGGTTTCTCTAACCTGCACGTGGTAGAAATGATATGTGAACACAATTTCCTTGAAAGGTGACACATTATGTTTCATATTACTAAATTCGCGTTTTCCATGTCACGCGGGTAAACAGAAATCATAGTCTGCTATTTTTCTCTTTAGAGAGATTTTAGATATTAAGGGCTATATTAGGATGATGGAAGTCAAGGCTTTATTGGGCCGTACAGAGAAATTAACATTTATCTTATATATCCTACTCCTTATTGGCTTGAGCTGAATATTAATGAAAAAAATATTTAAATTAGCTTCACGCTGTGTTGTATCCTGCACACAGCCGCCAGAGGGAATCTAGGGTTGAGACATTAAGACATTTTCCGCCAAATTCTGGAGGCATTGCGTGTTCAGTGCTGGAACTCAACGCAGCGCTTTGCCTCAACACTAGAGCGAAGAAATGAAAATACAAAACTTAAACGAATTTACAACCAGTGACGATTACAGACACACATTTACGACTTACTTACTCGTATGGCCCTAAACCACTGGCCTCATAAAAATTCAAAATCTAATTTAATTATATAAATTCTAACATAAATTTTACACTACAAAGAATATCCATAAACTCATATATGTATATATTTATACGTCAATATAGTATATTTGCATAGCATAACATCACTTCGTTCTCATGAATAGTCATTATCATATCTAGCCCCCAGTATTACTGTCTCCACGCTTGGAATACTAAACATACATATTTTGACGTTTTCATATGAAAATATATTAATATTTAAAAAAAATATATATTGTCTAGACGAACTGTGGGGTCGTAGGTTCTACCAATAATGTTTTTTTTTATATTTACTATAAGTTATATTCTAAACTAGTGGCCCTAACGAGACTTTGCCCGCTTGAACTATACGAATATTAATTTTTATATTAGGTTTTAATTTATTGAGGGAAAATTAGTTGAATGTTTTACTATAGTTATTTAAAATATTATGCACTAAATAAATCAAAATTTAAATATTTTAGGATTTTATTTAATTTTTAATATTATTTGAACAGGTAAAAGCAAAATGTAACGATATTTTAACATCAAATAGATTTTCAAATATGAAAATTGACCGGAAAACTTCAAGCGAAGTAGAGCTCGTAAGTTTTGAACTTTGTAGGTATGTTCACGTTTTATAAACTGTCAAGAGCACTACTCTTTATACATTTTTAGAATATAAAGATATTACTGGTTGAATATTTTTTTTATATGAATTTTTGTTATCTTTAACCATAAAGGATTAGAATATATTTGTATATGTAAAGGATGCTAGTTCAATCTCCAGTTGTGGGCGGTAGTTTAAAAACTAGTTTTCCGTGGCTTCGTCCGCTTGAACTACTCTGATAATATAAATTAAATATAATATTATATGATGAATTATTTAATATTTTCGTTCCTTCACGAGAAGTGTCAAAAGCAAAAATTAAATGGCCGAAAGTAGCAAAAACGCTACGTTTCCTCACTTACCTTGCCATATGTGGGATACAATGTGAAGCGAAATAGAAATTATGCATAACTTCAATCCCGACAATTATATTAAAAATATAAATACAGATATTTACAATAATATAAACAGCATACCGCTTACCTTCAATTTTCCAATGACATCTATTCTTTTCCTTTTTACTATGTTTCTTTATATTAAGTCTGGACTAAGGCAGCTTTAACAAAGAAAACGAGAAGTAATTGTCAATTAGTTTCACGATTAAAGGATATCTTCCTTTCAGGTTTTTCAGGAAAGTCTTTTTACATTAAATTCTATGTACTTTTATGTTAGTTACAATAAAGGTAAACGAAAATAGTAGAAGAACAGAGTGTCTTAACACTTACCAGTTAGAGAGTGTAGGAGAGAATTATTAGAGAATTTCTCGAATTTCATACGGGATCAGGTAAAACGGAATTTTTTAAACGGATAACTAGTTAATTATAAAAAATCTAGATTTCGTCTTGAAATGAAATAAAAGAAAATAAATTAAAATAAAAAATCTACATCATTTTGCGATTTTATTTTAATTATTTAGTATTTGCCGTTATTCACTGTGGATGTTTAATGGTCCAGCGTTGAGAAAAGAAAAGATCCTCATTTTTATATTTTTTCTCATTGTCCGCGCTGTTTATATTATTGTGAAGATTGGGTATTTCATATATTTAAGTCAAGAAAGGTATTTTTCATTGTTATGAATTTATAGTAATCAAATAAGACAATTTCGCGATTTACTATTTTTGTTCATATCTATAGTTTTACCTAAAAAAAACGGCATAATTATGTAAGTACAATAAATATTCATATTATATATAGTACAGTGTTAATACACTCCGTTCCCCATTTATTGTAACCAGAGTGTGGAAATAAAATATCTACTGTATTCCTCTGAGTGGGAGTCGAACCTAGAACCTAGAATAATACGCCACGTCGCGAAGCCACGGTCTCTATTATATTAATTTTATAATTAATTATATATATTTTTTGTGAAACAATTTAAAACTATTTTTGCTATTTGATACTTCAAAATAAACAAAACGTCTTCCGTGAGATATCAATCAATGAAACTGAAAACAAATTGTTGACTCTACGATTTCTATTAGTCTTCCGTTTTTCTCTTATTGACGCTCGCTGTCAGTAATATTGAGATAACTATTAATTTATTGACTTTTAAATAAAAGTCTGATTGTATAGACTATGGTTGTAGATTCGATTTTATTTAGAAAACTTTACTTATATTATTTAGAAAATTCGGGATTTGACCTCGCGTTTCTTCGAAACTTTTAATATGTTATACGTTTTCTTAATAAATATTGTTTTCCTAAGTGTGGAATAACACTTTAAATTAGTTAAAAAAAAATATATTAGTTTCAAACATTTATATCGAAGTGTAAGACCACAAAGACCACAAAATAAAGGTTTTTCCCACTGGAGTAGGTAACAAAACGTGGCGTTGGCCAATATACAATGTCTCGAAAATTAGCTGTGAAGTAGGGTGGAGTGGAATAACAATAGGTTCCCTTTACTTACCTTGCTATACGGGAAAAAGCATGAAACCATAAGAGAAAAGGTGATTTGAATTTCTCTCTGTAAAAGTCCAAATATGAGAAAGATATAAAATATGTACATATCTATTTATAAAAGAGATGAATTCAAAGTCAAAAATGTCGCTTAATACGGGCCTAAGCGTGCAATGATTGCGAGTAGACGAAATGAAAAGTTCACATATTGCTTGTACGATTAACTAATATAAAAAAAAGTATATAAATAAATAAACAAAAAAAAGTCTCTAAACGCAAAAATCATTACTGTCTTAAAAACGTGTATAATTGGGAAACGGAGTGTTTTAACACTAGGTTTCCTCTGTCTACCCTGCTACCGAGATACAGCTGTGTATTTACATACACATCATATCAATATATTTAAAATTATATATAAAGTTGGAATTATGAGTATATATAGGAGTGATTAAACTGATCTGGAAACAAGACAAAGCGTCGCGTTAAATTCCAAATTATTTTCATTTTCTCTATGTGGTAATGAAGAAAAACCATGGTGGAGAATAGAGTGACTTTGCATTAGATTGCCTCTACCTTACCTATCATATACCAATACAGCGTGAAACTAAAAAAAAATAACAAATCAATATCGTAACGACTTTTACATCCAACGATATCAAGTAAGACAAATCGTACAGTCGTGATGTAAACTTGCTGAAACCGAGCGGAGGGAGGTTTCCCAGGCTCCAGGGGTAGCTTACGTAACGCTCGGATGTACGCTATCTCTGTCTCGCATTGTAAGGGTATGTACTCTATGGTGACGGTTTTTTTTTAGTTCTCTAGTTTTTTTGTTGGTTGTTTTTTTTTTGAGCTGGATATAATTGTTTATACTACTAAATCATTTATAATTTAAAAAAAATTGATATTTTTTTTTGTCTTAAGATATTTTTTTATTATGTATTAACTAATCCACATTAGATTGCATTAATCTAGTAAAGTAATTATTTTCCTTGTAGAATCGTCGTAAAAATACCTTAATTAGCTTTTAATTTATTTCTATTATAACAAAAAAGTAGGAACACAAAAATCATTACCAATGTTTTAAAAACCTAGTTAATGTTATAAACTATACAAAACAAACAAACAATCAAAACGAAAAAGAAAAAAAAAATCTACTAAACATTTTATACGAAACCAACTAAAAAAAACACTAGCACACACAAATTACATAACAAACCAGTCAATATTACGTCAAAACGACGCTACGAGAAAGCGAGCTCAGTGTGCCCACGGCTCTAGATTGCCCCGCACGTATCGGACCGCCAACATTTGCGTAGTAAGCCTTGAGCTGTCGACGGGACGCGCGTCTCGAGAGTCCTCCGTTCGAATCTGATAAAAAAAATATAAAAAAAAAAATACAATAATTAATTAATTATTTAATTTGTCGCGATATATTAATAATTAATATATTTTGAAAGTGTAGTTTCTTTTAAAAAGTGCTTCCACGGGATTGCTATAGCAACGTATGACGTCAAGTTCAGGGGCGGCAGTGCATCAGTGTTCAATAAGCACCCTTCTAGCTTTTTGCCAACGGATTTTGTTTACGTTTACAAGGTTTGTAGTGTTTTTTTTTTATTTTTAAGTTATAATAGTTTTTTTTTTGAAAAATCTAATTAAATTTATTTTTGTGTCATTAATTAATTAGTCTATCGCAATGGAACGAATCGGTGTTAACGTTATTTATTTCAGCTATTTTGTTTAAATTATTCCCAAGTTCAGAGAATATTCACTATATCATGTTTTTTCCTTTTTATTTTCTACTTACTTAAAGATTATTGGATAACGCAACCCAACGCCGCAGTCTATTATAACAAACCGGGAAGCAAACACAAATAAATTATCCTCAATTGGGAATTGAATCCTTAACCTCTACTTATTCAATGAGGCACGTTCCACAAGCAGCTGGTATTTTTCTCATATTTGAAACACTGTAATACACTGTAGAGGTTTTCAAAACTCAATTTGTTGAGTGTTCTCAGAGATTGCACAGCGCACACTGTACTGCATTCAATGTCAAAATCATTTTCGCGTTCTGGTTGCTACTCTAGCTGTATTGCTCATCCAAATACATACATATCTGAAGCCATTCGTGGCGCAGATGCACAAATGTGTTACTGATAACGGGATTGGTTGTGGGTTCGATTCACGTGATAATATTTAATATTTTAATTTCTTCGATTTGGTGTCAGCAATGTATGGCGTTGAGTTCCGCCACTAAATACGCAATGCCTACTGAATTCGGTGGAAAGTGGGGAGCGGAGTGTCTTAACACTAGGCTGCTTCTGGCTCCTACAGGAATACAACGTGAAGATGAAAGAATAATACAGTCAAATTGATAACCTCCTTTTCTTACAGAAGTCGGTTAAAAATAATATACAAATACATATCTATGGTTACACGAATAAATATGATGTATTGTTGTCATTAAAAGTTAATTAATAATTAATTTCTATTTAATAATTACTATCGTAAATTAATGGAAATTCTCTAATTATTATTGTACTTTATAAGATAAAATGTTCATTTCGACCGTCAAACGATTGATTACTGGTATAAAATGGTGCATAAATTTAAATTTATACTAACATTTAAACGCGCTAATCTCAGGAACTACTGATTAGAATTGAAACAGTCTTGGTTAGTCTATTTATCGGGGAAGGCTATAGGTTCACATGAAACCCCAAATTGACTTTTCGACTAAACCCACTATGACCTTCGGTCATAGTTACTTTGGCCACTTAGAACATGTCATGTGTCAAACATAACTTTTAGATATTTCGATTTGACTGCGACGACGAAGACGCAGGTTTAGAAGCTAGTACAATTAACGGTTTGTGCCTCTTTAAAAATTAAAATACTAATAATTTCAGTTTATGATATAAAGCAAAGTAAAACATTAATCAAAGAAACGAATTATAATTTAGCCCAAAACTACTATAATATTTCTACCGAGAAAAAGTCTCTGTGTTTTTTAACTTGACATAAAAAGTTCAAATTTTTATGTCAAGGTACACAATTTAGCTTCACGCTGTATTCCTCACACAGCAAGGTCGGTAGAAAGAACATAGTGTTACAACACACCTTTGTCCATTCCGTTGTTTTTAAAGACAATTAAAAATAATCGCATATCAAACTTTGAATCATCAAAACCAGTTACCACGTTATCACAAAACCTAAAGGACATAACAACAAAACGACTACATATGTATAAACATATATAAACACTAGATTGAAGTTCCAAGACCTGCAATTATTCTAGTACTTAAATTGACAATGGGATAAACCTGTCTAACATGTCCTAGCCTCCAGCAGAAGGACGTTAAACAATGAATCATTCTTAAGTTACAACTATACTTCTATTATTTACTAGCTTATTACTTGGTTGGTATGTATGACTCATGAATTTAATTATCATATACTATATATTGGTTGATTAACGCTGTGATTCAATAGAAAAATAGTATTAGTAATGTTGTTATTGAAATTTCGCTGGTTTTTTTGAGGAAATATATTTATGGGAGTGGGATTTGAACCCATAATCGTAGATTAAATGGAGGTTGGAATTATTTGTTTTTTTTTAAATCATTAACAAAACTATGTTCAATTATTACTTACAATGATTAAAGATTTAATTAATTTAAATATCAATTATGTACACAGTAATATTAAAGTGAAATGAATTTTTTTACTTGTAAACTAATTTTTAATTACCCCAAAGGATATATTATTAATTAAACGAGTGCTTAATAAAAATAAAATCTTTTATTTATTATTATTAAAAAAGATACGAATATAAAGAAAATGAATTTATTTTTCATACAAAATACGCACTATAATACACTAGCCAAAAGAATTCCCATACATTTCATAATATTATTAGCGTCAATACTTAGCTGGTTTGGCTTACTTATTTTGCCATTGGAAATTAAGCTCTACGAACAAAACAATAAAAGCTATTTAAGCTCCATCCGTGTTTTAGAGATTTGGTCGAGGTCTCATTGCGTAACGAATGTTGACATCGCAGTGGTGGGAGTGGTACACCATAAGTTTATCTACCTTTTGGTTTGATTGAAAATGTATGGCAAGGCTTAATATTTTTATAGATACTACCATAAGGCAATCCATGGGTTATGGGTTCGAGATCCACTCGGGGGAACTATTTCGGTTATGCGAATAATATTTTGATACTAGCGTCTTCCACTATTTTTATAAAATCAGGGTAGGCAGAAGGAACCTAATGTTAAGATACTCTGTTTCCCATTTTCCGTAGAATTGTTTCAATAAACCATTAATTATATTCACATCTGCATTTTTGCAAAGTAGGTACCAAAGATCTAGTGTTAAATCACTCGCATTCTGTATTTTCCGCATACTTCAGTAATAGTTAAAAACACAGTATAACTGAGTGTTTGTCACGATAACCTATTATTTACTTCAATAATATTATTTCCAAGGTTTTTCATATTATAACTTTAAATTACAACCTTTATATAGACAAAAACGACAAAAATAGTTTTAAATTATCTATTTCTTGCTAAATTATCATATAATTTAGATTTTTAAGCAAAATACCTATAGTTTTTGACCCAAATCACGTGCCTACATTGAATGGTAAACGCATCGTAGAAAAACTTGTTCCAAGTACGTGCTTGCAGCCGACTGTACGACGTAATCTGTTAGTACTTAGCTTATTCAAGATTTTTCCTTTTTATATAGGTATGAATTATTGAATTTTATATTGCCGCACATAACAAGGAAGGTGAAGGGAACCTGGGAACCTCCGTTCACATTAACAAAAGTTTTTTATTCTAAAACATTGGATGTAGAGAGGTGGAACTCAACACCGAGCGTTGCCTCGTTATTACACCGAAGAAATAAAAATATTAAATGTCTCGAGTCAAAGGAAGGAGAGAATCGAACCCATAACTAGAACCACTAGTCTTGAAATATTGTATACAGTTACAATTTACCTCTACGTTGTTTATATAATTATATGAAGATTAAGTGACGTCATTCTAGCGTTTACGATGTAAATAGGTTCACGCGATGAATTCTATATTACTAAAAAGTATAATATATTCTAAGATATATTAAATAATCGAAATAAATATTTTTACATGTATGTATTGCAGTTTACATAATATATTTTAGGCTCCACGACGTATTTCATTCCCTCGAATGGGAATCGAACCTAAAATCGTCGACGCTCTCCAAAACGGCGACATTATAGTCAAAGTAAATATTGTATTATAAGTACCCATATATAATTTTAAATAAATATAATACATATGAATAGATGATGCTTAAAATAAACTTAACGAGTTTTAATTTAATTTACTTGAAAAATAGGAAGTTTTTAGTATCAGAAACTTCAGTGTTTGTGGGTTATGTTTTGTAGAAGGCAGAAAAAATTGTTTTAGTATTACTTGACCTGCTTTTTTAAAAATCAAAAGTTGCTATCTAAAATATGTGAAAGAATTGACACCGTCGTAGTTGCTCGCATCGTTGCATCGAATTGCCCTTGACCGTAGTGGATTCAAATGTCTGTAGGGGTAATTATAGCTTCCATACCATAGTGGGATATATAGCGCGATAGTTATGAATTCGATTCCCACTCGAGGATATAAATTCAAAAAAGAAATAGCGCGGCGTTGAGTTCTGCCTCTAAACAGGCAATATCTCGAATTTAGACGGAAAGTGGAGAACGGAGAATCTTTCTACTAAATTCTTTCGTCAACTAAACGAAATGTTCTAATATCGAATACGTCATTGATTTGTAATACTATAGAAAGTTGAAGATTTTTTTCCTCGCTATAGAACTAGACAACTTTTACTTCTATGTATATTTAAAAGGTATTATTATGTATGTGTTGTATACTTACTTACTATACTTGTATATATACTTGTTAACACTAGAACCGCCTCCGTCCCATTTTTGTCCCGTACGCAAGCTTGATTGTATGTAACTTTTTTATTTGTCAATTTATGTTGATGAAATTTTTTGAGTTTTACAAATTTTACACATTTATCTAATTTAAAATATAATTAATTTTATAACTGTCATACTTTTCGAAAAAAAATATGATTTTCCTAGAACTGCCGCTGGGTCATTTTTGTCCCGTCATTATTATTTCACGATTTGAAAGTATAATTTGACATATTTTCATGCCTCGAGGACGACGTGGATGTGAAGGGGCGACGCGGGAGTGGAGAAAAAAAATAGAACACTAGGTTTAGCAGTCAATTCCTAGTTTTTAGGGTTCCGTACATTTTAAGGAAAAAAGGAACCCTTATAAGAACTCTTTGTTGCCCATCCGTCTGTTTGTGCCTTTATCTCAGAAATTCTTTTTAATATCGAGTTGATAAACATATAAGTATATAAATAAACAAAAATCTTCGTGAAAAAATCGTACTTAAAAAAGATATGACCATTTATATCGTAAAAAAAGTATATTTCGACACTCTAAATTATTATTTTTTTAATATTGAATAATAAGGTACTTCTGGTTAACCTAGATTAATAAAATTTGGCAGCTAGCATCTACAGGTAGTACTAGTTCAAGAAAAAATCTGAAAACTATACATTTATGTTTAAATCTTAAAAAATTATAGCCTGAAAAGTGGGGCAAAATTGGTTTCCTTACCAAATTTTGCCGCTAGTTCAAGTGAGGTATCAGAAACGAACTCTGGCTAACCTAAGCTTGAATTTCAGAAAAACGCTCGAGATCAAATATGGCCAAGGGTAGGGTAGGTAAAGGGAACCTGGGAACCTAGTGTTAAGTACTCTGTTGGCATTTTCCGCCGAATTCTGAGGGCACAAGTAAAGATAATATATTAGTAAAGTTATAAATCTTCTGTGAAGTAGGTACCACATACACAAAAAAAAATATCTGTAATAAATGCACTAATGAAGAATATTATTATTAATGCATTATTTGGTCTAATGATAATATTAACTTATTTCAATAACTTATAATTTTGTAAGAGTTTATCAATAAGTTGTCACGATCTTATAACGTATTTGAAATATTTGATTTTTATTTTGTGTTTACTTTTTTGCTACTTTTGTGTTTTTTAAAGAATAAGAATTTATTTTAAATTGATTAATAAACGTGGTCTGTATATTTTACAAATTATTTAAATAATAATTTTCTTGTCTTATTCCAACAATCAATATAATAAGTAGAATGGGTCAAATTTGTCACGACGGCGGTTCGCGGGGGGTGTCAATCTTCGGCACTTCTAGTGTTAAAGGTATTATGGCCGTCCTGGCGCAGAAGCACAAGCGTGCGACAGTAAACGCGACGGTTGTGGATTCGATTCCCATTCGGTGAAATGAAATGTTATTTATTAATATTTTCATTTCTTCGCTCTGGTACTGGTAAGATCACAAAGTGCGGCGTTGAGTTGCACCACTCAATATGCAGTGAAATTTTCCGGAACCTGGGGAAGGGGGCTTTATATTTAACACTAGATTCCCTCTGACTACTCTGTTATAACTGTAATATACAGCTGTAAAAAAAATATACATGTGTTCTTATTCTTATTAGTATTTATTACTTAAAAAACATATTTTTTTCGTTTTTGGCTTGTTCTACGATTAACAAGATAGACTGATAAAATCAAATGTAATTTTGAGATATCATTTGTTTTCAATATTACCACCAGCGTAAATCGAACTCATAACCACCACGAGTACAAACAAAGCAATAATTAGAAATTAATTAATTTAAAATTTAATTATCTCCTCTAAACGTATATTACAAATTGACATTACGTTTCGCAAGCAACAATAAGAGTAAGTGTTATTTTCCGGTGCGCCCATAAGTGAGTTTAATTATATTACAGGAGTACCTACTTACGTCTTACATTCATATACTTATGTATATAGGAACATTAAAGGAACTGTGTAAAGGGGAACTCCCTTTATATTCTGATTAAAAATTTACATATAAGCATTAATATTAGGTAAAAAGATTGTTTTAGTCATATGATTTTTATAAATAGAGCCGTAAGCGATAGGTTGTGGGTTCGATTCCCATTCGGAAGAGGGAAATATACCTATCTACAAACTATTGTGGTTGAAATAGTTTCTTGTCTGATACGTAGACAACGGGTGGCGTTTAATTCCGCCACTGAAACAATACCTCCAGTATTAAGTGAATTTTCGGTGTCGCGCGGAGTGTCTTAACACTTAACCTTATTCTACTTTACAAAAAGCCTATACAAACAAGAAAATGTTAAAACAGGAATCCCATATTTACAGTTGTTCCATTGAAGAGAATGTCAAACTTCGAGATAAGGCGTTCACAAATTGCAAAGTTACGATGCTACGGTACTGACGTCTTAGATACTATCCTCTTTCCTTATTGGCACGCTTTTACTGAAGATATTTACGTAGAAATTTATATTTTCCGAACAAAATGGCGTTTAAGTTAATTTAGTTTGTGATGGAATGAAAATAGTTCATGTTATATATAGATTTATATTGTAATAGCGAGTTTTATATGTTTAGTTGACTCTTGTCAATTATCGTAAAATAGTCTCTTATTTCTAAAGACGAAGCCATTTCTGGTTACCATATATACTTATTACAAAAAAAAATTAAATATAAGCACTAGCTTAGTACAACTTTAGATTTGTGACTTATAAAAATAAAATAAAAAATAGAAATACTTTATTTGTTCAACAGATTTTACACAAAACTAATTGTTACAGAGATCTCCTTTTAAGCAAGTAACTTATATATGCTAATATTGTAAGTATAAGTAAAATACTTGCGAGGCGCGGGTTCATATCCCGCTACGTTCAAAGTTTAATACGCTTTCTTAATAAGTATTTTTCTTTTGTTACGTGTTGAATAAAGATAAAAATATTAAAAGTATTAGTTACAAAAATATACTATAGCATATATATAAGCTTTAGTTTCCAACACCTGCTGCGCCCACGCACGCGTTCATTGATCGTGATTAACTTTATCACTTTAAATGTCTCAGTAATTAATGGGACAAAGGACATGCGAATAATAGGAAGTAAAGAAATTCACGTCTTATTACTGTTAAAGATAATGAAATTTAAAAATAATTTTTTAATGGTTTTTTTAAGAATAAGGCATCTATTTATACATTATTTTCTTTTTCACTCTCCGCTCTCCTATTACATTATTGTACACCACAAAAAATACAAAAAAATAAAAGATCTTTATCGTTATAAGCGATCTGTTCCAGGCAATCTTAAAGTGTAGGAATAGTTAGAACGGAAGGCGGTATACTTGTTGGAATTCCTTGAAAATTGTAAAAAAAAAAAACAGAAAAGACTAGGGATGGTCCCAAAATAAAATTATTTTTGCTACTGGTCCCAGCCATATCTCTCTGCTTTCCTGATTTAATGGAACTAATGAAATACATAATTCGTTTTGTTGAGAGTTAACGAGGTCATTGTGTTCTGACACTGATATGGGAACAGCGGAAGCTTTTTACAAATGTACACTCTACAATTCAATTCAGGAGTCCAGTCGGGCGCAGTGGCACGAGTGTGTGAATGAAACGCGACTGGTTGTGGGTTCGATCGAGGAAATGAAGTATTTATTTGAATTTATATTTTTTTATTATAATTAATAAAAGCTTTATAAAGAAAGCAGAGAAGATTTGGAAACGATAATAGACATTGAACAGGTCACAGCGAAGAAAGCTGTATAGAAGCAGGATAGACAGCTGGTGTGAAGACAAAGTATAAAATCGGCGAAAAGTGGCCATCATGCTATATGCAGAATAAAAAATATAAATTTAAGGATAAAATAGTGAAGGCTATACCCATAAAACATTTTGTCTTCTTAGCTTGAATTAGCAAAGTAAGCTAATTTCTGCTATCTTTATTCTATATCTCCCAGAATAATAAGAAATAATAACAATACCAACCCTGACTTTCAAAATACATAGCAATCAAAATTATACTCTGCATACCGACAAAATTTACCAGCACAAGGTAAAAAAGGCAGCTGCCTTCGTCCTTTTCAGTTGAAAAAATTCACAGTTTTCTACGAAAAATCACAGACATTCACATTTAAAAAGTCCGATATCCTAAATTGCAGGTTTATTGAAAGCGAGTAGACCATTCACAGGACATGTACACGACGAGTTCCCTTTAGTCCACGAAAATGCTGCACTTAATAAAAGTATGCTCTTTTTCTATTACTTCGCTGCACTTTTAACTGGAGAATGGAACTTTTGAATTACATACTTGTGGGTATATGGATGAAAGGAACATGCTGAAGATCTTTTGTGATTAAAGACATCTTTTTAACAATTGTTATGTATTCTTCAGTATTATATTAAACTAGCTTTTAGTGAGCAGCGGAGTGTCTTAACACTAGACTCTCTACCTAGCTACATACGGCTTCGCCCACGTGAAATGGATTTTTAGCTTTTAATTTCGGCTTCGACCGCGTCAAATGTATTAATGATAAGGATAAGAATTTTGTATGAGACGCGATACGCTAACCGTAGTTAAATTACGTTCATGTTTTTTTTCATGATAGCCTTAAATGTTTCCATTTTGGAATTTCTTCTCTTTCTTATATCTTCTCTTCTCTATAGACATTATTTGTCTAATTCCTTCTTATAATATCATATAAATTTTCTTTGAGAGAAGTAAAACAACTCTTTCATGATTCATCAGTAAATGAAGAATATGCGTATAAATACAGCTTTTTAAGTTAGTAAGTGATATCCAAACATTTTATCACTCCTTTGTGAGGACTGTAGAGGTGTATATGCTGACCATTAATCTTGGTGGATCCAATAAAATAATACCGAACGAGGGTCTCACCTTCGTCAACCCTCGATTGTCACCGACAGCCGTTTGTCATAGAAAATGATACGAATAAGTGAATTAAGGTTTATTTGAAGGGGTAGTAAGTTTTATAATCTGCGAAGAATATTAAAAAATGTATATAAAAGTTTTTTGTATAAATTGGGTCTACTATGTGTATCAAGTGTGGGGGGCAGAAGTGGATACTACCGTGGCGAATATTGCGATGAGGATTGTCGCTTTGGAACCCTAGCCATGATGAACAAATATACTAGTCGAGTCTAAAGAGATTTTTTTTTTAAGTATTTTTCATATTAATTTATATTTAAAAATGAAAGTAATCAGTTACTGAAGCGTTGCTCAACACCAAGCTTACCTCGTTACCGAAGGAACTGAAAATACTAAATATTTAATTTTCCCAAGTAGGAATCGAACCTAAACAGTGACGTTTTCATCCGCATGATTACACTCCTGCGCCACTACGGACTCTGAAATAAAAAAAATGTAAATACATATAAAATATTGCTTGGTTGACCTTATTAAAAATCTTCGTAGTTATTTTTGTACCTATAGGCATAGTTGTGTTACTCACAAAAATAACTTTTAATTAATTAATATTTAATATTCCCAATCGATTGTAAAGTTCAGATTTAGTTATTCGTAACTTGAGTGTTTATTAATAAAGGGTCTTTGCGAACGATTTGAAACTTTTTAACTTTAACAAATTAAATTAAAATTTCCGTTTGATTTTTACGAGAATACTTTTTAAATTCTATAATCCCTTTGTGGAAAGACAAAATGGTGTTAAGTTTCGCCATTCAACACTCGAAAGCATATATATATATATAGCTTCTGCTTATTTATACGTGCTACAGTGCGACAGAGTCTGGCTGTAAAAACGATGATTGTGGGTTCGATTCCCGAGGTAAAAACTAAAGAAGAGAAGAAATTACGTTACCATAAACTCACCGTGCATGCCCATCACGTTTACGATCACGTGTACGAGAGATAATAATAATAAGCCTTTATTTCTATGACTTGACAATACAAAATTAAAAACTATAACAAATATATGAATATATGTTCAAGACATAGCCCCTTTTCGGGTATAGGCCTCCTCCAAATTTTTCCATACTCTTCTGTCTTGTGCCGTCTGTACCCAATCTTTTCCAGCAATTTTTTTAATGTCGTCTACCCATCGGTCTTTAGGTTTTCCTGATCTTCTTTTGCCAATTGGGCCCTTCCATTTGGTGACTCGCTTTGTCCATCTATTATCTGTTGTCCGAGCAACATGACCTGCCCATTTCCATTTTAAGCTTTGCATATATTGTACTGCGTCTATAATTTTAGTTTTTCTCCTTATGTTCTCGCTTTTTTGTTTATCCCTGAGTTTGATACCTAGGATGCTTCGTTCTACGGCACGCTGAAAGGAACGTATTTTCTTTTTTATTTTATGCGTGTAGATCCATGTTTGTGCACCATAGGATAGACATGGTAGCAGACTCGAGTCAATGACTTTTTTCTTCAGCTTTAGTGGAAATTTTGCTTTTAATATCTCTTTTAAACTCCAATACTTTTTCCACGTGACATTAATTCGACGCTCTAGTTCGTTGTCATGCCTTGTTTTCTTGAAAGAAATTTGATTGCCAAGGTAAACATATTCGTTTACGTATTCAATATTTGCCCCGTCTACCGTTATAGGATTTTGGTAACTATTTGTAGTGACTTTTGTTTTTAAAGTGTTCAGTTGTAGACCTATGGCTTGGCTTGCTCTGTTTATTTCTATTAGCATTGATTCTAGTTGTTTGGATGTACTTGCGAAGAGTACAATGTCATCCGCAAAGCGGAGATTGCTTAGGTACTCTCTGCCAACTAGTATTCCTTTCTTACTCCAATTTAAGCCCTTCATGACGTTTTGGAGTACAGCTATAAATATTTTAGGTGACATCGGGTCGCCTTGCTTTACTCCCTTTCGTATATATATTTTTGGTCCGAGTCTGTCTAATTTTACTCTACTTACACTTTTCTGGTAAATGTCTTTTATAATATTTATATATACGCTTGGGACGCCTTGTTGTATCAGAGCTTGCCAAATACTTTCATGAGAAATTGAATCGAAGGCTTTTGCATAATCTATATATCCAAGGTAAAGTGGTTGGTTAAATTCGAGATATTTTTCCACTATTTGGTCGAGCGTGTGGATATGGTCGATTGTCGAAAACCCAGGGCGAAAGCCGGCTTGTTCAACTGGTTGGTTTAACTCTATATTTCGCTCTATTCGTTTTTCTATGCACATGGCGAATAGCTTGTAAATACATGGCAATAGGTTAATAGGTCTATAGTTATTAATATCTGAGGGGTCTCCCTTTTTGTATAAAAGAATTATACGAGATTCACCCCAGATTTTTGGTATTTCTTGTGTGTCTAGTATCTTATTAAAAAGCGTTGTGATAAGATCTATTAATATCTTTTTTCCAACTTTTAGAGCCTCGTTAGGGATGTTATCCGGACCTGGGCTTTTTTCGTTCATTAGTTTTTCAATTCTTTTCATTATTTCACTATTGTCAAATGGTTCAATGGGAGTGTTCAGTTGAAGTTCGTATTTTTTATACACTTTTTCGTCGCTACTGTCTCTTTGGTAAAGGTTTTGATAAAAATTAGAGGCAATGTTTATCAGGTTTTCTCTGTTTTGTGTTTTCGCTGCTGTACTTTGCGCATTCAATGCAGTAATCCACTTCTTTTCTGAATTTAATTGTTTGTAGGCCTTTTTTTGACTTCCGGAGGTAACTAAGTGTGTTTTAATGATGTCCATTCTATAGTCTTCATAGTCTTTTTTCAACATTTTACTTGTATCCTTATATAAATTTGAGAGTTCCTTTTTTTCTTCTTTATTTTTTGATGGTTTTAATTGGAGTGCTATGCGTTTTTTTAATTGTTGTTTAGTTTCTTCGGATATTATGTTTTTACGTACCTTAATTGAGGTTGAAGACGCTAGGCTCTCTTTAATAGCCTGCTCTATCTTTATATAGAATGATTCTACATTCTCTGTACTTTCCAATTGTATTTGTTTTGTTTTCTCTAGCAAGTTCTCGAGGTATACTTGTTGATTTACGTCGCTTGATAGATCAGTTTGCATTCCTCTAAAAGATGCTCTACATTTCTTTTGCTTTCGCAGATGTATTGTAGCTCTCAGTAGTCTATGGTCACTTGGGAATGTATTATTATTTAAAATTTCCATATTAGACACCAGTTTTGAGTTGCTGCTCATTATATAATCAATTTGGTTCCTATACTGATGATCGGGTGAAGTCCAAGTCCAAAGATTTTTTATGCTTTTCTTAAATATAGTATTTATAATTGTAAATGTGTTAGTAAATGCAAATTGTAATAATTTTTCTCCTCTTTCGTTTCTTTCTCCATAGCAGTATGCTCCCATAATTGAATTGGAATGTTCTGATGGTTTTTTTTGGCCTATTTTTGCATTGAAGTCTCCCATTAAGATAATGACACCCCTTGCCATTTTTAGGGCCTCTTCTATTTGATTATAAAAAATGTCTAATTCTTCATCTGGCGCATCGGAGGTGGGGGCGTAAACTTGGATTAATGAAATCGATGCTGTGTCAAATTTCATTATCAGAATGCAAACTCTACCTGATATACCTATGTAGCTTATTATGTTGTTTTTATATTTCTTTTTAATTAAAAAACCCACCCCCTGCTGCCCTTGTATCATACCTGTGTAACAGAAAATGTGATCTTCGTCCTCGATGATTTCGTTACCTTTTCTTCTAATCTCTGATAATCCTAAAATGTCGTATTTAGTATTTAGTAATGAATATTTTAATAGTATCATTCTCTGCTGTGATAATAGTGATTTAACGTTATAAGTACAGATGTAAAGATTTTGATTTATTGGAGGGTTGTAGTCATTCTCTCCCGCGGTGACTGGCCGTTTTGGGAGAGGAAGAGGGGCCGATGCTAGTTGCTATCTAAGAGTTTTTGTAGCTCTTGAGTCTTGAGTTGGTGTGGTTGTTTTTTCGGGAGCCAATTGCAGCGTAGGTTGTCTAAGGATGTATTTATCCATGCATTTGGTTTTATTAATCTTCGTGGGATTTCCTTTTCCTTTTTCCGCGCTTTTGTACGAGAGATACAAAAGCGAAATGTCAGCGACAGAGATTCTACGTCTACCGCATACAAATGAACTTTAAACTTATTTCTTAATTTCTAAAACTAATTACTAGATATAATAAGTTAAGGCATTCGTAAAGCAGTGGGACAGTGACTGTATGCGATAGTAATGAGTTCGATTCCCACTCACAGAAGCTGGTTAACATGACAAGGCGTGGTGTTAAACTCCGCTACTCAAGAGAAAACTGTGGTGCGTCGAAAACGATTTATTTCAATAGACTGTTCTCCTGTCACACAGGTGTTTTTTTAAAAAATACTCGTAAATAAAACTCAGCAAGTTAGGACGTATCGTTAGTTCACTGTGTCAGTTTCAGGCTTAGATAAGAAAATGCCAATTATGGTGTGATTTTCCACGTTAAAATAGGAAAAATAGATTGTCGTTCTTTCTTCTTCAATATTATATACGGGAGTTTATTAGATCGATTATAGATATATTCATATTAAATCTAAAAAACTAAGTTGGGACTAATTGTTTCGTCATAAAACTTAGGAACTACTTATACGTAGATTAGAAGATTTCATTTCTTCACTCTGCTAAACAGGCAAAGCGCATATCTTTAGAATTCGGCGGAAAGCGACAAACGGAAGTTTCTTAATGGGAACGGAGTGTCTTGACACAAGGTTCCCTGGTTTCTTATGCCAAGTCCGCTATGTGTTGGATACAGTGTGAAGCCTAAAAAAAGAAGAATGTATTGACATAGTAAAAGCGAAATTAACAAAAAACAGGACATTTAAAAAGAAACTATAATAAAGAGATATATAATATAATAAAAGAGTTTCCAAAGGAAAATATAAGAAAAAATTTGTTGTTTTCCTATTTATTAAAGATGATTCAATAAAGGAATACTTATTATGAATTGTTTGAGGAACGGCTTATATCCCAAGAAGTAAACACGAAGATTGAGACGATAAATGAAATAAATATTGACTTACGTAAAATTGACTTAATTATGACTTTTGAGGTACAGCGGTTTAGCCTCTGTCTGTAAAAACGGTTGAAGATTCGATTCCCACTCGGGGGAATGATTTTTTTTGTTTGTAGAAGCCATTTTGGCGCATATTAATATTTTTTTACTTAATTAGTTGAATACGACTATTAAATATGTATAAATTATAGCAATATATATTCTCAAAATATTTAGTAGAGGAGGAGGTACCCCCTATTTTAAGCCAAAAATACTAGTCCATTATTTGTATTACTAACACAGGCTAATTTAAAAGTAAATGGCAAAACTACCCTCTTAATATAGTAGTACCATTGTATCTATTCACGAACAAAACATTACATCTCAAGTCTGGCAAAGTAATAAAAAAAAAACACGAATATCAACCTTAGCTATCTATGTATAAAGACGTGAGATAGGAAAGTTCTTGTACGAACTCAGTTTCTTATGTAACACTAACAACAATATATGTAGAATATGAGTACATTCATAGCTAATTCAAGAATATATGATGTTTTGAAGAGTTTATAGTTGTCTGACAGTAAACGGGGCTAAATCATCGCATAATATCTCGAAAATTAGGTAAAAATATTCCCGTTTTGCCTCGACACCAGAACGAAGAAATGAAAAAATGTTTCAATTTCCCGAATGGGGATCGAACCCATAACCAGTTTACAATCACTCATTTGTGCCACTACTGGCCGCTTTTTTCTTTCATTTCTCTCTTTTTCTCTTCTTTCTCTAGTATAAAGACATTATTTCACAAGATTCTGGATTAGTGAACTCATTCGATGACGAAATTATCTAATAGACTGGGTTAACCTTTACCTTTTGGCCTCTACCATAGCTTTTACGACCCGATAAATTAACCTTAATTCTGTTTAACGCTCGCAACGGACAGTTGACTCATTGGGATCGTATCAAAAGTGCACTTAAAAATATATATTAATAAATGTATAGAAAAAAATATTATTTATTACAATATAGTCAAAAAAACTTAATAAACGTAAAGTAGAGTCACTAAGTTCTTTTTCTCAACTTTGCTATAAACGAGAAAAGTGTTCGTAGCAAATCTTTTCACCCAATTTTAGAGACATTGCGTGTTAAGTGGCGTAACTCAACGCTGTGATTTATCTTCGAACCAGTTCGAGTAAATTAAAATAATTCGTTCCCCCGAGTAAAAATCGAACCAAAAACCGTCGCGTTTGCAATTGGAAGCTGTACCGCCGCGCCACGACTGCCTCTAGTAACTTATTGATAAACATATACTAAATTAATTTATTTCTTTAATGGTATAGGCAATGGTTACGGCTTCGATTCCGGTTTGGGGAAATGCACATATCTTACCATTTAAAAAATTACAATTGCCGTATATTTCATTATAGAGTAGAGTTTTGATACCATTTTGTCATGCCGCATTTAAAACGTTAATTGGTCCGTCTGGTTGTATCAATTAGTAATATATTAGGCAATTTAAAAATGATTAAAAATGATTGAAAATTTAACTTGATTTTGCCTCCAAAAGACACTTAAATTATATTATTATTGGTTTATAATAACAATATACAAACAAAGAAACACAATTTTGATTATCTCTAGTCTATATAGAGACGGATATCACACCACCCAGAGAATAAATAGAAGATATACCAGACATCGTGAGTAAGAACCGTTATGTCAATCCCCATCCTCATATACCTACAAATCGAAATTGGGACAAGGAAATAGGAATCTCAGAGCCAGGATGTGGAATGAGACACCCTACCAAATTACTAGGGCAAATTGTTTGCTTGTATTTCAATATATGCTTATACTCGTACATTATTCAAAAGCTTTTGTATAATTAGTATAAGTAAAACGTTCCTAGTATATTATGGTAGGCAAAGGGAACCTAGTGTTAAGAACCTTTTGCTCACCACTTTATTCTGTTAAATGCTGGAATTCAATAATAATAACTTAAAATTGATCTTAACTTGGAATATGTTAATCAGACATATGTTTATTAAAATTTAACATAGTGCAGCGGCACAGTGAACAGTTCTGGCTGTGAACGCGAAGGTTGTGAATTCGATTTCAATTTGAGAGACCGAATTAATCATTTCTCTGTTAAGCAGACGAAGCGCAGCGTTTAGTTCCACCACTCAACACAACGAAAGTGAGACTAGAAAAGAGAATTATATTCCGTTTCCAAATAATGCTCATATAAAAAAAGTTGTTGAAATACAACAACTATTTACATCGTACGGGAATGGAACCTGTAACCTCTGTACCTAATACAAAAAACATAGTTACTTCACTATATGTAGAAAAATATTTGCAAAAAACTTCTTAAATAATTAATGAAATAATATTTTAAACGTAAAATTAAATCCTGGCAGAAATACTTGACTAGCGACGAATCACCACTAATTGCTCCTCATAAATCATTTCTACCGGTTTTCTTAGCCCTTTAAAGAGGGATTTATTCCTTATTATATTTCAAGTCATTAACTCTTCGTTTTGTTGAGATTTTTTTTGTTTCAGTATTAATAGTAGAGTCTAATAATACCCCAAATTTTACAGAATACAAAGTAAATATGAGGCCAGTCGTAGGTACAATGACAGGTTGTAGGTTCGATTTTCAATGGAGGAAATTAAATAATTAATATTTTCATTTCTTCGCTCTGGTGTCGAAGCGAAGCATGGCGTTGAGTTGTGCCACTAAACATGCAATATTAGATTCCCTCTGCCTACCCTGCTGTATGCAGGAAACTTAACCTTACACTATTTTACTTTTCTAACCATATAAAGTAAACTTCTCGCTTTCGCCTTGGTACTAGAGCAAAGATAAAAAAAATATATTAATAAATAATAATTAATTCTCCTGAGCGAGAATCGAACCCGTTCAGTCATCCGCTTGTGTGTAGCTCAATTTGTATAGATGTTCGTGGCGTCAAGTTCCATGTCAACATTCAATTATTGGTGTGGGCAGGTTGGCAATCTATTAAAATTGCTTGTAAATAGGAATTCTATATAATGTTGTAAATTTTATACTTACTAAAACTAATAAATCTCCTTTTTTGAAGTCGGTTAAGAGTAATAACTTTAGAATTTAATATATAGCAATATTAAATATGAAATAAAGGACTAATATAAGAATAAATTCCATTTTAGTATGTATGTATATAGTTAAATGTAATAGGATTAATATTAACGAAGGCCTTGGACATTTAAATCTGTTTAGCGGAAACCTTTTAAGTTAAGTCATAACCTAATTGCAATTGCAGTGGCGGTATTTAATTTATATTACATATATTTTATTTATTATCAGATTCACGCTGTAACTCGTATACCGCAGGGTAGGCAGAGGGAACCTAGTGTTAAGACAATACGTTCCTTCGTTCCCCACTTTCCCCTAAATTCTCAAGGCAATGCCACTCAACAGGGAACGCTTTGCTCCAAGGAAGGAAATAAAAATATGAAATTTTTCAATCATTACCTAATTCATATCATTACCTCAAACAAAAGCGGGCGAAGCCGCGTTTAGGTCGCTAGTATAGTTATATATTCAGAAAAATAATAGTAGAAAACTTCCGAATTAATTCCAAAAATGTTGAAAACAAAGTCAAAAACTATCAAACTTTTATTAATTTGACTATTGAAATGAAAAATCTTCTCTTTTTCACTTAAATTTTAACTTCTTATTCGGAAGAATAGACCAAGAGCTTAACTTTTAAAATTTGTTAGGACTTTAATCTGGAGGACCGCCTGTTCGAGGATTGTTAATATCCGGATCGCATTTCTCAGCACTTCCCCACTATTTGCATAACCATCCCGTAATTATTTTTCAACCGTAAACCGTAAAGCTCCCGAAAGCTGCTTCATTTGATATATACTTAAAGTCATCAAGTTTTCAAGAAAATTTACTTGTAATTATTATTTGTTTATTTAGCTTCATGACGCATCCTAAACACGGGATAGGCAGGGGGAACCTGGGTAGGTTCCCTGGTTGAGTTAGTCTTAACTGAGCCAGGGAACCTACCCAGTGTGTCTTGGAGTCCTACCTCCTGGGGACCTACCCAGGAGTGTATACTCCGTTCTCCTTTAAGACACTTCTGTTCCCTCCGCTGAATTCTTGAGGCATATTTGTTGACTGACGACACCCTACGCCGCACTTTGCCTCGTTACCAGAACAAAGAAATGGAAATATAAAATATTTTATTCCTCGAGTGGTGAACCCACAACCATGGCGCTTACAGTCGTACGCTTGTGTCGCGCATAAATCGCGGAGTTGTATTCCGCGACTTCACTAATGTGGATAATAGGAAACGGAGTGTCTTAATACTAGGTTCCGTCTGTCTACTTGGCCGTGTGCGGGATAGAGCGTGAAATTTTAAAAAAAAATTAAAAAATATAAAAAGTTGACAAAGTTGACGAAAATCTTTTAGTATTCAAGTGCTTAGCATGAAGGATATTAAATGGAAGCCTTGTAAAATTGGCTTCGCTATAAGAGGGCAGGTGGCTAAGATCACGGACGAGGTTTTATTAAATTTTGCTCACACTGAGTTAACTTAACTACAAATTACTTTGGATGAAGTATCAAGTTTGTAAATTTCTGGTGAAAATATGAAAAAAGTCTTTGTTTAAGTTTTAAAAGTCTATTAATTTGTAAGTTGTGAGAGAAAATTTAATTTTGTTTAAAATATTGACGCCATTATATTAAATTTAAAGCAGTGGTTGCGGATTTAAATTTGAGTTAATGAATATTCATTTATTTAGACTATATTACCCATTATAAATCTCTTTAAGTTTATTTGGTTAAACACGCTAATCTCGGGAACTACTAGTTAGGATTAAAACATATTTAATATTTGCGGTACCACCACTCAACTCGTAATGCCTCTAGATTTCGGCGGAAGTTAGGGAGTATCTTAACCCTAGGTTCCCATGTTCCCTATACCTTCCCTGATATATGTGGTTTACTGTTATACAGCGTGAAAATAAAAACATATATATGTTTTATTATATGGGCAAATGCGAAACATTTATGAGCAATTACGAAATTATAGTTCTAAGAAATAATATTTTCCGTCCATACGAGTTTATAATATACTTATAGCTTGACCTCTAAGTAAAAGGAGCATTAAACATCAGTTATATAGTAGGTTATATTTACATTAGATTATGATTATGTGACAGGTAGCTGGTTCGATTCCTAGTCGAGGAATTATTACTATTACTACTATTATTTCTTTACTATTTCTTTACTCTAGTACCAATATAAAGCGAGGCCTGAGCTTCGCCACTCAGCACGAAATACTTTAACAGAAACTTGAAAACAGGGTGTCTTAACACTAAGCCTAGTTTTAAGAAACTACAAGATAAGTGGAGGGAGCCCGCTCTGCCTGTCCTGCTATATGCGGTATACAGAGTGAAGCTGAAACTCAAACTTGTAGTTTTTGGCAGGGCAAACAGAAAAATACAGAGTTGACACAAACTACGCCTTGGTCCTAAAGCGAGGAAATGAAAATAATTCACACCCCCAAGTGAAATAGAACCCACAACCGTCGTGCTTACGTTCAGAATCTGTCCTACTGTACCACGATGGTTTCTAGAAAATATTATTTATCATATAACATTAGCTTGCACTAAATCCTGATAGTTTGATTATCCTTTAAGTTATCTCCCAATGGCGTTTCATGCTGAAAATTCAAGATTTTTAAAGCATCCTTCTAGTTAAGATATTCATGAAAAATTCATGATCGGACCACATTATATTATGAATGTTCATATAATATGGTTGTTGACTTTTTATACATACTATAGTATGGCTATTATGTTTTTTATTAAGGGACATTTGTTTTTTAACATCAGAATAAACCAGCTTCACGCTGTATCCCGCATATATCAGGGTAGACAGAGGGAACCTCCTCCGTTTTCTTCTTCTCCGTTTCTTCGTTTGTTTCTCATTTGGCGGAACACAACGCCGAGCTTTTGACTTGCCACTAGAGTGAAGAATTAACATACGAATATATATATAATTCAAGCGAGTGGGGATCGAATCCAAAACCGTCACGTTACTGCTACATTCTTGTACCTCTACGCCACAATGATGTTATTGGCGTTGGTATGTTAAAAACTAAACTAATAAGTCAATAAGAAAACTCAACTTAACGCCGACGCCACGCTTGTATCTTTGATGGAAATCAAACCCGCAACTACCTGCTTTTTAGGCAGAGACACCAACTATGCGTAGTTCAATAGTTTAGTTATCTACTGTGAAAAAATATTTTGAATCAGTTTCATCATTCAATTTGAATCGTAATTTAGTTTTATAATTTTATTTTTGGTTTAAACATAATAAATTTGAGCTCTCGTCTATTAAATCTAAGCATTTGGTAGACATAATCATGGATTTTGTTTGGATTTCGATACATTTGTTTACATTGCTCCACCGCGCACGTCCGACTTACTAAATATACTCGTAAAATATGTTTTCAATTTTCAAATAAATCATTTTTTTCATGTTTTTAGTTTTAAATTATATGAGTTATTGGTTTATAATTTATTTGAAAATAAATCTTCGGTGGGTTAAGTTGTAAAGATCAAAAGCTTGGGCCATCGTGGCTTAATAGGACAGCGTTTAACTCTGTAGATTCTAATTAGGAATATTTTTTTATTTCCCTGCGATAGTAAAGCAAAGCGCGGCGTTAAACTCCGTCGTTCAACCCGCAATAATTCAAATTTCGATAGTGTCTTGATACTAGGTTGTCTGAAAAAAATTATTAAGCCTTAAAGATATAGGTACGCAATGGTTTTGTGGCTTATTACTAGATTCTTATTATTTATTCTACACCTATAAACTTAACAAGCGAATTAATGATGCAAGAATATAAGGAAAAAGTGTTCATGTAATTTTTATTCGTCATATTTTCATTATACTTAGATTAGGTTACCTACTTATATACTGTCGTGTGAAACAATGTGTTAATTTAAACGCGATGGTCGTGAGTTAGATCCATTGAGGGGAATGTAATATCTTCATTTACTCCCTATGATAACAAGATAAAGTGGGACGTTGAGGTTCCAGGACTCCAAAATTAAGAGGAACCCACCTCGCCTCTGCCTACCCTGGCTTTGCCTGCGAAAAAAATCTATATTATTATTTAAAAATTATTATAATCTAAAAACTTCTGATAAAGATTCTAAAAAACTTCATATTTTGATATTATCTTACTTAGAAAAAAAGACTAAAATCTAGAAATATTTTTATTTACTGAAGACCGTACGTTAAACCTTGAAACTGCAGGGTCACGGCTACAAGTATGAAGTGTGAACCAAAGAATGTTTTCTAATTTATTTTTCTTACCATTCCAAGCCACGCTCTTAATAATGATTTGTTATTATGAATCTTATTTCTAAGTATTTAGGTATATTTTTGCTTGCTTGTAAATAACACGTACTATAAATATAATTTAAACGCGTGTTTATATAAAAGTTGTGATAACTTTTCACCTTTCTGTTGATTGGATAACCTATTTCTGTGACAAATATATAAATATTTTGTTTCTATAAATATACATATATTTCTGTTTTAAGTAGGCCTTTCAAGATTGGTTAATCCCAAACTGAAATGGTAAAAGCTCAAAAAGCTTTACAATAGTCATTAGTAAAACTTACTTCTATTTTCCACCAAATTCTAGAGGCATTACGTGCCAAGTGGTAGAACTCAATATTTCACTTTATCAAGTGGGAATCGAACCCACAACCTGTCGCATTAACAGTCACACTTTGAGCCCTTGCGCCATGACCTCCCTGGCCTTTGTTACAATTACTTGTTTTTTAAGAAACTATAAACCAAATATTTTTTTATACATATAAATAAAGAAATTTCAACCTTCAACTGAAATCGTACAAGTAAAAAAATTAAGTACAGAATGACCTAATTTCCTCGGACCGATGCGGATTAAATCGGAAACTCGACCGGCTTCCTTCCTAAACACCCTTACTGAGTTTCTACAATATGGTTAGGTATATATTTTTTATGAAATACATAAAAATATAGATTTGTTATTATTAAATGCTTATTTGAAATCATTTTTAACTATTTTAAGCTTTTTATAATTTTTCTTAGCCGATTTAGATGGATTATTGGATTATTTGCCACAGTGGCACAGTATTTGAATGTTAACGCGACGGTAATGGGTTCGATTATCGCTTGCTCACATATAATGCAATGTGTAATAAATTGGACTATAAGAGGGTAACGATGTCTTTCCAAGTTCCCCTCTGCTAAGCCGCTATATTCGATATGCAGCATGAAGCTTGTAAAAAATACGTTCATTTATATACATTCAGTTATTCAGTTATTTAAACCTTGCTTCTACTTCTGATCCTTGTTTTGTTTCCTCAAATAGACAAAGGGCAGGAAAAGGACGACTCTAATCTACTCCGAAGCGTGTTTTCCTATCTTAAGGTAGAATTTTAAAAAAACTATAGCCCGTCGTGGGTTATGGGTTCGATCTCCATTTGGTGTAAAAATTGAATTAATTTCCTTTTTACACCAAATGGAGTTTTCCCCAGTAACAAAGTGCGGCGTTAGGTTTCGCTCTTAATACACGCAATATCTTAGAAAACGAGAACGACAGTTCCTAACGCAAGATCCCTCTACCTACACCCCTATGTAAAAGGCGAAGTTTGCATCATTATCTTGTAAGTTTTTAACAAGGATGAAAAATACAAAGTGATTTGTCACCAAGCCTTCTCTATATTATTTTCAATATGCTTTGAAATGAGCATAAAATATTTTTTTTTTCATATTTCACTAAAATTAGCCATAACTATCCTTGGGTGAATTCAGTACCGCAATTTTCTTATTCAGCAAAAGGATTTTACTGTCACAATTCAGTAAATCGCCCTCTTTTGTTAAGGTAACTCTAAGAAAAAGTACTTTCGAGATTGTTATATGCTACCATTTACGTAATTTATTAGAGAAATTTCCCTTATATATGAATGTATTCTAATTTAAAAAGGTCTAGGGTTCCCTTTTCACGGTCAAACTGCTTAATCGATTTCGGCATTATTTGATACAAGCCTAACAATGTTGTCGATATAAGTATGGGTTGGTATTTTGGCAAATTGTCTGGTAAATTATATTACTATAATTTAATCGGGATGTTTTGAAGTATTCTTATTAGTGAAACGAAAATTGTGGAACATCTTTTTGTACTTGATGAATCTTCGTCATCGTGATCGTTCATGATGATGAAAAAAAATATGTTCTTCACAACTACGTGACGAGAGCTATTTACTCTTTTTACCAAAAAAGTAGGGAGGACTGATTGATAGGTATACCTATTTGGTCTCCACAAACTAAATTAAAATTGACATCCTCTGAATTTACCTGTCCCTGGTAATTCCAGAATTCTTCTTAAAGTGGGGAATGGAAGTGCGTTAATGGGAATGAAGTGTCTTAATACTGGGTTCCCAGGTTTTCTCTTCCCATCTTAAACAGGAATACAGCGTAAAGCTAAAAAAAATCTATTTACAAATTCTCAACAAGAATTTCAATAAACTCCCAACTTTACATTTTCATTAGTACTTACTTTGGAATAACATATGTAGTTCATTAGAAACGTAACTAATCAACATGGCAACGAAGTACGACAGTCGAGCTCGTAATACGTAATTACAACAATTATTCAGGCTCGAGCTGGAAGTAGGGACCCAAATTCATTTACCTTGCTATAGTGATACTGGCAATGGGTGCGTTTAGACGTTCATTTAGATATATAGCTTGTAAATTAGATGTAAATGAGTTTGATTTGAGTTTGTGTTGTATAGTTGGTGCTGTCTTTGGTGCTTGACTGTTCATGTAAGGATCGTGGGTTCAATATGCTTTTGGAGGATATTTACGAGTAAAGACAGGGGGAGTATATATAGCAAGCAGAGTAGGCAGAAGGAACCTTGCAACTTAGTGTTAAGGATACTCTGTTGCCATTATGACACATCCATTCCAATTAACCGACATATATGGATATTGTATTGCCGGCTCTTCTCAGCAGAACTGCCTTCCGAACCGGTGGTAGTTTTTTGTTCATATGTTCATCGACGATTCAAAAGTGCTTATTATAAGTTTATTTGAATAAAGAATATTTTGAATTTGAATTTGAATTTGTAAATATTATGAAACCCCGAAAGGTATCGAATATCTTTGTTAAGCCCAAATTGTGTTAATATTTGTGTGATAATAATAGCTGGGGTTCGTTTAAGTTTCTAAATAATTTAAGTTTGCAATTTAGTTAATCCTAGGCTTATAATTCTAAGGACAATCAGTTAGCCCTTTGTCTTAATATTTTTATATGAAATTTTCAAAACGAGGTCATTGTGGTGCAGTGGTGCAAAATCTATTGTAAGCGTGATAATTATAGGTCCCGGCTCCAGAAATTAAAGAGATTGAATTATTTATTCTCCGCTTTCTGCTCGTAAAACGGTAAAAAAGGAAATAGATTTTTTTCATTTTCCTGTTCTGCCAAAGCAAAATGTGCCGTTAAATTCCCCCCTACGCGCAATATATCAAGTTAAGGCGGAAAGCAGAGAACAGAATGTCTGAAAAGTGAAACAGCGTGAAGCTTTAAAAAATACTAGTATGTGCCGAAAACGCAATCCATAATCAATCTAAAGTATACTTTTTTTAGCACATCGCAGGGTAGGCAGAACTTAGTTCCTCATAATACATTCTCACTTTCTGCCGACTTCTAAAGGTTTTTCATGTTGAGTGGCGGAATTAATCCCCGCATTTTGCTTCCACATCAGAACGAAGAAATGAAAATATTATATACCACATTTTCTTAAGTTCCCACTCAAACCCACAATGCAAACGGGAGAAGAAAACGGGAGAGCCGTTTCCAGTCGCACGCGTTGCTTCTGCGCCACGACCAGCCTCCCGATAAAGTACACTTTCTCTTCGATATAAAATCAATAAACTGCTTTCACCAAGCTAATATTTACAGATATACAAAATTTCAATATTAACTATGAAACAATTTAATTAAGAAGTGAATCTAAGTTTGCAGATTAAAACAAATCTACATATTGATTTTCGTTTCGTAGGCATAATTGTTTTAAGTTTTGTTAACCTTTATAAATAAAATCGGAGAAGAATAATATTAAAATAACGTTTGACAGTGTTTCTCGTCTAGCTGTATAAGCAGAGGTAAAGTGGTGTTGAAACACTCGGTTCAGCACTTTCCACAATTTTCGAGACATCGTGAACTGAGGACGAAAGTCAACGCCGCTCTTTGATCTTTATATAAAAAAAAATCAATATTTTTAATTGTTGAGTGGTGGAACTTAACGCCACACTTTGCCTCGTCAACAGAGCGAAGAAATGACCCACGTTTACGGACGCACGCTTGTGCCTCTGCCAAACTATTAATATTTTAAAGATGTTATTCCACACTTATAAATAGTATTTTTTTTAAAAAAACGTAAAATATTATTAAAGACAAACATACAAACAAAATAATAAGACATAATAAAAATTATAATTACGTTGCTATTAAAAATGAAATTAGAAGGATTCTGGTTCTGTGTTCATCCGAAACTGGGTTAATGAGATTACGCACGATATTAGCGTTTTT